>OVAQ01001582.1:413-16971 GCA_900406345.1 Erysimum cheiri
ATTCGTGTTGGAATTACGGGGGTGAATGTTGGATAATTTCAGAACTTGGGGAACAAATTTATTTAGAAAGTGGAAGTTTCTAGAGAAATAGAGAAAAGGAAAATAGGTTTTACAAATATGGAAATTGGTTTGTAACCCTAATAGGTTTAGGATGTCGCTTATGCCTATATAAGAAGCTCTATNTAAGACTTTAAGAGAGAGATTTAGTTTTTGTGAGAGTTTTCTAAATCTAACAAAGAAGTGCAGTTCTTTAAGCTTTTGATTTCTACATAATCAACTTGAATAACTGGTAGTAATACGTTATATCCTAAAATATTATACAAAACATAGCGTATTTTTTTAAAAAAAGTTATCAAAACAATTTTTAGTTTAGAAAGAAAAAATACAAAAACTTTGAAAAAGGTTTAGGACTATGATAACTTAAGTTATAAATAACCTCATAACCCTTTATAAACAAATATAATTTATCATATAGAGCAATTCTCAATGATGTCACATTGTATGTTTTGTTTTCAAAATTACTATCTCTCCAAAAAAACTATATATAAACTTTAAATTTAGAAAGTATTTTGAGAAGTTTAGGAAAAATAACCTCTTACTAATTTTTTTTTTAAATTTAGGAAGGATTTTGAGAATTGCTCTATATGATATTGTTTTTATGAAAGAGAAATTAGCATCTTATAAATAAAACAGGTCTTTGAAACTACAATCAAAAAGACAAAAAACGTTTGATAATTTGATCACTTAATTAGGTAAAAAGAATTTCAGTAACCTTACTATTCAGAAAGAAATTTCCACTAATTTTAAAAGGAGAAACTGACAAACAAAACCCATCTTTAAATGAAAGGAAAATATCATATCTTTGACCCAAAAAGACAAAATTATTGTTCTAATAATTTCATCTTTACGAGACTTCAATCATAAATGAGAAAGTTTCCTAATTAATGACTACTTCTAACCATTTATGGAGTACATACAGAAATTACGTACATGATATGTGAAACACAAACATCGACCACATTAGAGCTGGTCCTTCTCTATAGCTGTTGGCCAATAATTTATAATATATATTAAAATGATTTCTTCATAGTTCAACGTTTTACAGACAAAACCGAAGATACAAGTCTTCAAGATATCACACAGCTTTTATGCACAAAAGGATGCAACGAAAATATCAAACTGTCACACACAAAAAAAACCTTGGTATTCTTTGATTCTGATTTTTCTGGTCAAAAGCGCTCCGAGTCTTGTTGTTGTTCTTGTTCAGGTTTTGTCATGGAAGCAAATTCACCAGAAATGCTTCTCAAGAGCTGTTTACAGTACATGTCTTGTGCTTGTGTCACATTCTTCACACGGCTGGCTCTAACCCAAGCAGGCTCCTCAGGAACTAGACGAGAGAGACCAAATTTCAGAAGCAAGAGTACATGTTCCATGATGAGAATTGCGGCAAGCCCTGGTTCGATCTTCCATTTGCCTTCTCGATCATATAGGCATACCAAGAGTACCGAGTTTGTGCATATGGACGTTACTACTAGAAACTGAGAACACAGAAGAAAGAAATCACTAAATGCACTGAGATAAAACAGTGATAGCATCGCTTTTTTCTTGCTATCCATTGTACCTGCCATATGTTTAACCAAGCTCCAATTGTCGCAGCAGCACGAGGAAGAGGTCTTCGAAGTGTCACCAATAGCTTTAAGGCATTTGTTCTTATTTCCATTATATTGCTCTGTGTACGACATATATTCGTGTCTTTAAGAAAAAAAATCCAAAAGCTAGAGATGAAATTGAGAAAATAGTTATAGAAAATGTAAATGTTACCACTGCAGCAAGGGCAAAAGCAAGAGGGAAGGCACAAGCAAACATCATGATCATTCCAAACTGCAAAGCCAGCTCGAGCGAATCTGCCAATGCGAAAAGCAATTTCACATTTCAAATTTTAGCTGAGACCGTTTCAAGCTACATCCAAACAAATCACACAAGACCATTAACTTTATATATTACCATCAAAAAGTCCATCTTCAAGTTCTACTCCAATGCTTGCTGAATATGTAGGCTTGAAATATTCCTTCTCCACTCTTGACGCTATTTGAATCTTTCCTGTTGATGATCCACCTTCCCTTTTCTTTTTCGTCCTAAAAAGAAAGAAAATTATGACATTGCTCACAAATTCTGAGCATACGCTTTATAACCTGCTTTAGGTGAAATAAAGAGCGTACCTAGCTCTATATTTTCTGTAGCTGTACTTAAGATATGGCAAAGAACCATCCATCAAAGTCCAGAAAAGCTGCAGAAAATTGAATTTTAAACACATGTAGGTAGTAATATCTTCAAAGGATAGTATCTCAGCACCATCTTTCCTGTTACCTGTGAGATTATTAACCGTTGGATCAATACTTGTCGAAGTGTCATGAAGTTTCGATGTAAAAGAACGTGGTAAAAGATCCCAATGTATGTCTGCATAAAATAGAGCCCAAAAACCTGCAATCCCGAAATTTTCCAAAGCAGTGATTAGAAAAGAGAAACAGCGACTCTGTAAACAATGCCGTACTTACTTTGTAAATCAAACTATTAGCTCGATATTCCACACTCTCGTTAATTTCTCGATTTATCAGCTTGACAGATACTTTGCCTCCCAATCTAGTGAGATACTGAATGATTAGAAGGTAGATAGCTGTCAATACAAACCTGAAACCATCATAGAAAAACTGTCATGGTTCTAACTAAGTTGCGAAAACCTGGAACTGGTAAAGCTTGTAAAGAAAAGATGAGTAAGCGCTCACTTGATTACATCAGATGTGATAATCTCATAAGTATGAGCATACGCTAGCTCAAATGGAAGTTGGAGGCAGATAATGCTCATGATAACAAGAACATCATTCCTAAACCTCTTGCGATAAGCAAACCATTCATATCTTTGATATGCTTCCTTCTCTTTGGATCTCTCATTTCCGAGATTCTTTATAAGCTCTTTTGGAAACGGAAGGGAACTCCATTCCATTCCGAGAAATCTATATCCTTGACTGGGGCCAACTAAACAATTGATCTGCCATCTATTGGTAGAGAATCGACGCAAAAAAATGAAATCAGAAAACGGAAAACAAATCTAAATTGTTGCATAATTATGCATCAGTGTAGGGGAATCCTACCTAGCTAACAAGGCCGCGTTTTTACGTTTCCAGAACTGAAGAAACAAGGCGGCCCAAAGTATTGTGCTCACAAAGAAACTTGGGAGAGCAAGAAACTGCAAGGATCTGACCAAAGAAAGATTTTCCTTATCGATGTGCCGGTATGTCTATTAGTATTTACTTACGCGAATGTAACAGAATTAAGAACTCACCCAAAATCAACCATCTGCACTATAAACCCAAGGAAGGCTGGAAATATCAACCATTGCGTATACATTCCCAAGAACGAAAAGTAGACTCCAATCTGTGATTTTTTTATGTTATGAGTTCCACAACAGCTTTCTATTACATATAACAAATTAAGATTTACATATGTGTCTACCTTTGCACCGAAATAAGAGTAGATCTGATCAATTGGTTGGTTTGTGAAGTTCCACCAATTCAATGCCCAAGTTTGGAGAAGTTCCTTCCTCTTGAATTCATCTACAAATAAAACGCTCTTGTGTGAGAATTTTAAACCATTCTAGAGTCTACACTGGTTGTAACCCAACAGATACAATGGATTAGCTTTACCATGAAGAGGAAACATTTGTTTAATGACGCCTTCTAAATCCAACCTTCGAACTAATGATTCCCCAGCTGCCCAACAAAACTCTCTGCCATCAAGTTTCAGAGTGACATCGTACCCACTACAGTTCACCTGTAACTCAAGAATTCATTTGCTGTGTCACAGATCAAGAACACTGTAAATTGACACACTAAAGCACTCGAAAACATGTTAGCAGTTAAATCAACGATACATAATAACCATATAGACGATTCGGAGAGACGGAACTTACAATTCCATAAATCAGATGTTGATAGCACCGAAAACGTTCAAACCAGCTGAACAGTAACCCATCAGGTTGTCGATAGAAAGCCTCAGACCCTTGCATCTCAAAGGGCAGATCAATTCCTGAATTGAGAGATAAACATCAAACTTGCGAGGAACACGAACATGAGGCTGTGATGTTGCTTAGCAGATGTTCATTTATGAAGTTAAGCTATTAATACGCAGAGTCAATATTTACCTAGACGAGTAGGTTTGCGTATATGAAGCTCTGCTGCTGCATTGCCCAAGGTCTCCAAGGGAGCTGCAACCTGAAGAAAATACTTGAATTGCAGTTATCTCTTATGGTAGCAAAACGGTCTTCAAACAGTTTTCTACAGAATTAGAGCTAAATAAGTCACTAATCTGTTGAATCCTAATCCTAGACACCATTAGACATAATTAGCAAGTTTTATCAAACAAAACTTTTTTCCTTGAACAATTCACTCTTCCAGGACCCTCCTCGAGTTCCAGATCAGTACTTTTGTATGACAAAATGCAAGAATTTGGACTTGCACTTGAAAAACCCTATGTGATCACAAAATTACTAGTAAATTGGGAAAAAGAAAGATGAAATAAAAAAAAGGGACCGACTTTGAGAAACTCATGAGCGAGACCGACGAGTCTATCAACAACCATCCCTCTCTTCTTTAGTTCAGTCACCAAAACCTCAATACAGTCTCCTTCTTCTTCCCGAATCCTCTTAGGAACCACCATTGCAACCTCGTGAACGACTCGCTCCTCCCCATTACTCCCATTCATTTCCAAAGAATTGTTTAGAGATTTCTTGTCTTTGCTTCGGGAAACTTCGCTCCGCAGCTGAAAGCCTTAAAGCTTCTAACTTTCCCCTCTTTTCTCCAAGATCTGACTCAAATGCCCAAATGGGTATCACCAAAGGTTCCACTTTTTTTTTTTTGAACTTTTTTTCCTCTACTACTTTTCTCCCTCTAATTTAATCTAATTTTCCGGTTCCTGGGCCATAAAAGGGGATCAGGGTTTAAGTCGAAAACTACTGCAAAAACCAAGAATACGATTCCAAAATTCCACGAAAAAGATCGAATTTATTACACATCTCTCACGATTTCCTTGGGGGTTTCCAGATACCAAAAAACGTTTCTGGAAAATGGAAGAGACAAGCTTTGTGTTTGAATTTGAAAATTAGATTGAATTTGGAAACAAATCACATGCAAAAATCCAAAAGAAGCTCGTTATGTGTTGGCACGCAGAAGATGAATGATCCATCGTGGAAAGAGTGACACATCGGACGGTGCTGAGTCACTTTTGACACGCGTGCCTTGTGTGTGTGACTGTTTATTACCAGGATAGAACTTAAAACCTACCTGGTATGGCCGACATTATCTAACCGAGATTCATATTGAACCGGTCAATTCGATTTGAATTAAGAAAACCAAAGTTGACTTTATTAAGCTTCCTTCCTCCTTTCTTCTTCTTCTTCATATCTCTTCTACAAAAGAAAGAAAAAGTAAAAATTAACGCGTCGAGATATTTTCCCAGAGAAAACCCTAAATTCTCTGTTTTTTTTGCGAATTTCTACGAATAGATCGAAGTGAATTCGAGAGGTGGTGTAGAGGAATCGATTCAACATGGGTAACACAGATAAGATGATGAATCAGATATTCGATTTGAAATTCACGTCCAAGTCTCTGCAAAGGCAATCAAGGAAGTGCGAGAAGGAGGAGAAAGCAGAGAAACTCAAGGTGAAGAAGGCGATTGAGAAGGGAAACATGGATGGTGCTCGGATCTACGCTGAGAACGCCATTCGTAAGCGTAGCGAGCAAATGAACTACCTCCGTCTCGCTTCTCGCCTGGACGCTGTTGTTGCTCGCCTTGATACCCAGGCTAAGATGACCACCATTACCAAATCCATGACCAACATCGTCAAATCCCTTGAGTCTACGCTTGCCACAGGTATTTCATCGTCTTTTGCTGAATTTGAATGATCCGAATATATCTTTGTATGCTGCTCATAGGTTTTAGTATTGATTTTGTCGGTGGCTGTGTTGCTTAGCATTAGGTAGGGTTCAATTTTGTGAAATTGAGGTTGAATATGCATGATCGCCATGGTTTATGCCTTATTAGTTAAGTTTTAAGGTAATGTAAACTTGAAGGATGCTTCTTAATAGGCAGGAAGAGTTTCTTGAAACACAAAGGGTTCATCATTTTGTTATCAGTTGCTTATTTTTCTCGTAAGAGCACGGGCATGTATAGCACGAGTAAACAAGTCCTAAGTAGTTTCATTGCGTTGTATGCTACTTGGGTTCTTATCTGTTTTCTGTTTCTTTCAACAGGCAATCTACAGAAGATGTCAGAGACGATGGATTCATTCGAGAAGCAGTTTGTGAACATGGAGGTCCAAGCTGAGTTCATGGAGAATGCTATGGCTGGTTCAACTTCATTGTCCACTCCAGAAGGCGAAGTCAACAGCCTGATGCAGCAGGTAGCAGATGACTATGGTCTGGAAGTCTCTGTGGGATTACCTCAGCCTGCTGGCCATGCTATCCCTACTAAGACAGAGGAGAAAGTCGATGAGGACGACTTGTCCAGGAGGCTGGCCGAGCTTAAAGCCAGAGGCTAAATGAGCTAACCAACAATCGTGCTTGGACTATCTGCCACTTTGCAGGGGATCCTTATCGAAACGTTGCTGCTATTATTCGCAAACACGGCGTATTTGTGTATATTTCCCACTTTGGAAGATGCTTTGTTTATAACTTTATATATGAAAAACCTTCCGTGTGTTTTTAGTTTTTACCATTTCAATAATTTAATGATATGCTTTCCTTTTGAGTTGTTCATTAAAGAGTACTGTTCTCAGTCACTTTTGGTCTCATTGACTAAGATAAACATCCTTACTCGTAGACTCTAGTGTTACATTCTATGCATGTATTTTATATGCAAACGGCTTAAATCATGCTACCATCCTGGTGAGCCAGTGAATCTTCTTTCGAAGCTTGTTGACCATCTTGCTTGATTTAGGACGTGAAATATGGAAGCCAATGGAGTCAAGGTACCAGCCGCTCCTACCATTCATGCCAACAATGCGTCCTCCATTGACTGAGAAAGTGAAGGGTGTTCCTTGTTCAACTCCATAAGGTCCATACACTTGTTTATTGCTCTTGAAGGTCATTGATCTGATCACAGGAGTGCCACTGTGAACCACTGGACAGTAGTAGCCACTCACGCCGATCAGATACTCATCTGGATATTGCAGCTTTATCTGCAGAAACTCCGTTCATTTTAAAGAAACCAAAATCTGATAGAGAGAGAGAGAGAGATGGAATCCAGAGTGAGAGAGGGACATACATACCTCTGATGTTTTGTTGCCTCCCACGCCTCCATGCTTCTCTGATCTTGTGGGTTTACCATTCTTATCGTAGATCACCGAGATGGAGTCAATGCAATGATCATATACGAGTCTTATTTCACGGACACCATGATAGATCCCGTCATCCCAAGCGGTTCCTCCATTTCCTCCCCAGGGTCCTACGAACACAGTCAGATTCTTATCACCTTGTTGTTGTTGATCCATGTGTCCGTCCTGCTGTTTCAATTGACAGCTTACTTTTGTAAACACGACGCAAGGACAGAGGCTAAGAAACCAAGGTTTTACAAGAAAGATGAAGCTGCTATTAATCTCATACCATCTATGGAGAACCAAACTAGCTAGTTCTTTGCTGCAGTAGAAGCTTTTTGGAATTGAAAAGGTTGCGGATGATGCAGAACAAGAATTGAGTATTTAGCTTTTGCAACTACGCATATAAAAAGGCGTCCAAGTTTCATGGGAAGGTATTGGATTCCAGGACAGCTATATATGAGGACGATAGCTATGCGTTTGATTGTCTTATCTTTTACAGAAAAAAAGTAGGAGATTCCAGAAAACTTCAAGAAGAAACATTTACATGGAACAAATTCCACAAGTGTTTCATTATAGTACCAAACAGAAGATGAGAGGAATTTTACCTCTTCTTTTCACATTACCAAGATTTAAATTCGCTCTTGTATGTATTTATTCAATATGAACATGTCCTTTGCTTTCAGACACAGGAAGATTTGAAATTTTACTATAATGGCTACTATGAAGTAATATCAAGAATTTTTTTATTACATCTCAATCATGTTGTTTGCATGAATTATAGATGAACTACTATACTCTATTACATGAATTATCCGAGTCATCCAATGAAAGAATGAACAAACTAACTGTAGAATCACCTGATAGAGAGATACAGGTGTACATAACAGCAAAAGAATCCGCGAACTAATCTAGAAAATGAGAAAGAGCCCATCTGAAGAATCAATTCTATCTCGTTCTTTCTCTCAGCATCTTCAGCCCCATGTACCTGCATTTATGGCCATATGAAAATTTGTTTTTAGTTGGACTAAAAAGCACTGATACAGTTTCAAAGAGTATATACACTTTGATAGTTTCTTCTTACCTTCCAAGCATCATCAAGGTAGCCTGAGGATTAGTCCCTGGAGAGATATTGAAGGTTGATCCATCCACGAGTCTAAGAGAATTAATACCAATGACTTTGAGATCACAGTCCACTACTTTTCCCACAACAGCGCCTCCATGGTAGTGCCAGATTGTGCTCACAGTTCTTCTGCAGAAATCTGCCATCACTAGATCATTTGATTGATCCACAGGCAATGGAGCTCCAACAAACCTGAACCTGCGGTTCCCAAACCATTCCCTGATCATGAAGTCATGCATAGCTCGGCTCCTGAGTATTTCTCCAATCTTCCTAGTCCCATTGACACATCTCTCTAGATCCTGTGGATCACTGAAGTAGTTGAACCTAACAATTGGGTTTATCCTCACATCCGTTGACGCCAATCTTAGTAAACCAATAGACACTGGACCTAGGATCTTTTCCATTATAGTTGTCACAGGGACGTACAAAGGAGAAGCTGGTGCTCTGATGAACACAGAATGTAAAGGCGACGCGAACGGAATCACATTAGAAGCAGCCTCCAGAAAAGCCCCTTCCTCAGTAATACCCACGACTTGTATCAGTGAGTTCTCCATTGGAACCGGAGGAACAATGGAGATACCATTCCTCGGGTTATCATACACAAAATCTCCCACATGAGGTTGGTCAAGAGCCACTGGGATCCCCCAAGTCGAAAGATAACTCCTTGGACCAATCCCACTAAGAAAAAGCAACTGTGGGCTACCGAGTGCACCAGCTGACAATATCACCTCTCCTCTATCCCGTATCATTGCTTGATGGTAGCGTCCCAGCTGATCACGGTAAACCACTCCAATCGCAGAGACGTTGGAACCCGAGTCACTTGGAGATGAAGCCAGCAATACTCTCTCTACAGTTGCGTAAACTGCAACTCTAATGTTGGATCTTCTTGCATATCTGAGGAGATCTGCAGAGCTGTGTCTCCTCCCAGCACGATCAAACGTAGACCCTCCAATCTTAGTCCCCACTTTATGCTCCAAGGTGAAGCCATTAAACGGATGGACACCAACCTCAAGCAACGCATCCCTAATTGCAGTTTGCCAAGTCCTGAGCTGAGGTCTAAACACAATAGCTCTCTCCACCCACTCATAAGACTGATTCACACTAGTCAGATCCCAATTGAGACCCGAATTCTCAAAGAACTGTTTATCAGCACGGCTATAGAACCCAGCATTGATTGCGCTGCTTCCTCCAAGAACACGGCCTCTGGCGTTAGGAACTCCTTCCTCAGAGATGAAGGACTGAGCCGGCGAGTCGAAGTTGTTAACGTCAGTGAGAGTGGTCAAGAAACCGTCGTGTGACATCACGTTAGGTCTGTTGTACGGAACGCCACCGCGTTCTAGCAGAAGAACCCGGAAAGATTGCGAGAGTGTGGCGGCTAGTGGACATCCCGCCGTTCCTCCTCCGACGATTATGTAATCGTAGTAATCCTCCGACGCAAAATCAGTTGCGTTTGACACGAATCGCATGAAACTGGGCTCTGCAACGAAGATACCAACAGTAAGAACAACAATGAAACAGAAGAATCTCAAAATCAAATTAGGGATAATCAAAACATCGATCATCGTCTTCTTGCAAGCGATACAGGGAGAAAACGAAACCTCATCAAAATTTTCATATATCGTCGCTAAAGATTACAATGTTTGAAGCATTTAACACGAGATTCTACTGAAATTTTCTTGGGATACTTACGTCGATTAGCGCGTGACCTTGCATTAGATCGAGGAACTACTCCAAGAAGAAGAAGCACAACGAACGCCGTGTACAGAATAGAAGAATCAATCCGTTTCCTCATTCTCGCTCTTTGGTTGAAGATTTTCTCGGAGCAGAAAGAAAATTAAATTTTCTCGGAAAAGAGAGAACTTTCTCAGTTAAAGAGAGAAACAGAGTCGAAGAAGTTAAAAAAAATACTCAAATGGCGCCTGGTTTCTGTTATAGAGTGTCGTTCAGCTCCTTAAGTACTCATAGCCGTCGATGATAACTGAACCAAATTGAGATCAACGGTCATCAAGGGAAGTAATCGTGATCCCAGCCGCATTCTCTGTACTCCTTAAAACGACGTCGTACGGGTGTGGCATGCCGGTTTGATGATGACTGCCAGTCAAATTCCGGTCTAATCCGGTTAAGATAAGATAACAGTGTGCGGATTAGAGTGCAGCTAGTGTTGCCACTGACATCTTTAACCGTCTAAACGCAGAGAGATAGAGAGAACAAAAATGGCGATGGCGATGTTACCGGCGCTCTTCTCTTCTCCGTCGATTCTGACCAGCAGAAGAATCAAATGCGGAGCCACCCCAAACAGCGGCGGTGCACTCTCATCTACTTCTTCTGACTCCGACCGTAGTAGAGGTGTCCCCTTGTATAAGCCCAAGTCATACGAGGTTCTAGCCACTGACGCCGCCAATTCTCTTGCTTTTGCTCTCCAGGATTCAAAACCTCGTTTGGAGATCGATTTTCCGTAATCTCCCTCACTCCTACTCTATCTCAATTATCCGAATTTCGTGATTATAATTGGCGCCTTTTGCTCTTTTTGTTCATGTGTAGGCCTTTGCCCAGTAGCATTTCTTCTTACAAGGTATTTTTATCTTGTTACCATTGTGACTTAGTTTTTTAGCGAATTTTTTGTAATTGTGTTCGACTTGCAAACGTTTGTTTAGGGTTCTTCAGACGACTTTATTGATGCTAACATACAATTGGCGGTGACTGTTGTTCGCAAACTTCAGGAGAAAATAGAGACCAGAGCTTGCATTGTATGTAATCTATCTCCTTCATTACTTTATTTGTTACTCATCCTTTTTATTTGGGTTCTTTCTCACCTGTGAATGTCAAACATGCTTCAGGTTTTTCCTGATAAGCCTGAGAAGCGTAGAGCTTCACAACGCTTCAAAGCAGCGTTTGATTCGGTAGAGATACAACTTCCAGTTTGCTACATTTTGCATATGCTAGGATATACCTTCTGAGATATTGTACACTTGATGCTTAACAACCGTTTGATATTTTTTTTTGTTGTCTTTCTCATCAGGTTGATGGCATAAGTATTGGTTCTCTAGATGATATACCTGGTGGTTCTGTCACCAATTTCTTCAGGTCCATAAGGAGTACCCTGGACTTTGATTTCGAAGATGAAAACGAAGGTATAGCTAAAACTAAAATCCTTTCATCTAAAAGTTTTTTTTTTCCTATGGATTTTTTGTTTATGTTAACAGTTGGATTCTTGCATTTATTCATGAAGATTATGTGTTCCTACAGGTTCTTGGGAGCCCAAGGAGCCACCGACCCTTTATATATTTATCAATTGCAGCACCCGGGAACTCTCTTTTATAGAGAAGTTTGTGGTATTGGAATCCTTTTATCTTTTCTTATCTTAACATGGAACTTGTTTTGGATACGTTCACTGTCTATAGTCATTTTTGAAATTTTCTTTTGTGTCTTCTTAATTGTTCTTAATCTGTAAGTTGTTGGTCTATGCTTGCAGGAAACCTTTGCCAGTTCAACCCCAGCTCTTCTGTTTAATCTTGAGCTAGATACCTTGCGGTATTACCACTATCGAGACCTCAATTTTTTTCGTAACTAAACCTCTCTCGGTTTCCTCACTTCTGGTGACAATTGAACTTTAGTGCAGTGCTGACCTAGGGCTACTTGGCTTTCCCCCTAAAGATCTGCACTACCGGTTTCTTTCTCAATTTATTCCCGTCTTTTATATCCGAACGAGAGAGTATTCAAAGGTACTTATCAATTAGGATGATATTTTCTCAGCGGACCTTTCTTGTCTGCTTACATCAATGAAGCAGCATAATAGTTGTTTGTGTTGCTTGGCTAAGACAGTGGCAGTGGCACCATTTGTGTTGAACTACAACGGAGCACTTTTTCGACAATATCCTGGTAAATGCTAAACTATTCTTTTTAAGACTAAAACAATATATTGCATAACTGTACCTATCCGTATTGTGACTTCCTTGATCACTGAGCATGATGTGATGCTTGTTCTCAGTCTCTCTATCAGATTTTTGGAACCATTTTTATACCAGTGGACTGAACTTGAAAGAGTGTTTTCTCTATCCATATCTGATATGGAAAAAAAAATGCAGGGCCATGGCAGGTGATGCTTAAGCAAACTGATGGTTCATTTGCGTGTGTTGCAGAAAGCCCTACTCGTTTCACGCTGGGTGAAGTATGTGCGCTAAAAGCGTTTAACCTTTCGTATATAGTCCTTTCTACTCAAACCTCTGAAAAAAATGTAACAAGCTTTGATTGATGTGGATGCCAACAGACAAAGGAAGAGCTGTTGCGGGTTCTGGGACTACAAGAAGAGAAAGGAAGCTCACTCGAGTTCCTGCGCAGGGGATACAAGGTTTAACACATTGTCTAAATTGTTTTTGTCTGTTTCTTTTATGTGCGCATAGAAGCTTAAACTGGTCCGAAACTGATGGTGTTGCAGGCGGCAACTTGGTGGGAAGAGGATGTGGAGCTTGAGGCGTCATCTAATTGGCGTAACTGAACTATTGCCGAGTCATGAATTTACACTTTTGGTAAGTTTGTTAAGTCTCTCAAAATTAAGATATTTACACTTGTATATGTGCAAAGTTGGTAGAGAGTTTGGGAGATGTTAATGGGAATGATAAAGGATAGTTTGAAAATTGTTCCTATATATAACTCAGTCCAATTATGATAGTGTCTGCTCCACCCACTTGTTTAATTCTTTCTTCGCTTCAATCGCAGACTATGAATAATCATAGGAAATTACAAAGAACTATTTTAGGAATATTTACAATTTACGCTAGAATATTGAAGATCTCCTTAATTTGCTGTACAACGGTCATCTAATTTCCAACTTATCAAACTTCTCTTGTTAACAATTTCTAAATTGCTCTCAAATCCCATAGCTAACGTTTATTTGCTTCTTTCTATTATTGGCGTTATCACATCATTAATATCTGTCAATATCCTTCAAGGCGTCAATCAAGTTCTATTTTTTCCCTCTTTTCTCTCTCCTCTTGCCCTTGTCTCTCACGAGAGCTCCATTTGGGCATCTTTCTTGTCTCAGATGAAGAATCTTGGGTTGTTCGAAATTCTTCTGCTGTTATGTCTCTTTGTCTCAGCCTGCGTAGTGTCTGTTTCTTGTCTGAACTCAGATGGATTAACTTTGCTCTCACTTCGGAAGCATTTGGACAAAGTACCACCAGAATTAACTTCGACATGGAAGACAAACGCATCTGAAGCCACTCCATGTAACTGGTTTGGAGTCATCTGTGATGATTCTAAGAATGTTACATCTCTCAACTTCACAGGTTCAGGTGTTTCAGGCCAGTAGGGTCCTGAAATAGGGCAGCTCAAAACCTTAGAGATTTTGGATATGAGTTCTAACAATTTCTCTGGGATTGTACCTTCCAGTTTAGGGAACTGTAGCTCACTTGTGTACATTGATTTGTCTGAAAACAGTTTCTCTGGTAAGATCCCGGATACTCTTGGTAGCTTGAAGAGCTTGGCTGATCTGTATCTTTACAACAACTTCCTCACCGGGGAGTTGCCTAACTCCTTGTTTCGAATTCCGGCGTTGAATTATCTGCATGTTGAGCGAAACAACCTAACCGGTTTAATTCCTCAAAATGTTGGTGAGGCTAAGGAACTTCTTGATCTGCGTTTGTTTGACAATCAGTTTTCTGGTACAATCCCTGAGTCAATTGGCAACTGCAGCAAGCTGGAGATTCTGTATTTGCACAAGAACAAGTTAGTTGGTTCATTGCCTACAAGTCTCAATTTTTTGGAGAATCTGACTGACCTGTTTGTTGCAAACAACAGCCTACGAGGAACAGTTAAGTTTGGCTCAACCAAATGCAGGAATCTGGTGACTTTAGATTTTTCATACAATCAATTTGAAGGCGATGTCCCTCCTGAACTGGGAAATTGCAGTAGCCTTGACGCTTTAGTCATTGTGAAAAGTAATTTGTCGGGTAAAATCCCTTCATCATTGGGTATGTTAAAGAATCTCACAATTCTTAACCTTTCCGAGAATCATCTCTCTGGGAGTATCCCCCGGAGCTCGGGAACTGCAGTAGCTTGAACTTGTTGAAGCTGAACGATAACCAGCTTGAAGGTGGAATACCGAGTGCATTAGGCAAGCTGAAGAAGCTAGAAAGCCTGGAGCTTTTCGAAAACCGATTTTCGGGTGAAATTCCGATTGAGATATGGCAGATTCAGAGTCTTACGCAGTTGCTAGTTTATAGGAACAATCTCACAGGAAAATTACCAAAGGAAATAACCGAGTTGAAGAATCTAAAGATCGTTACTCTCTTCAACAACAGCTTTTATGGAGTGATACCACCTGGTTTAGGGCTGAACAGCAACCTAGAGATTATCGATTTCATTGGTAACAATCTTACAGGAGAGATACCGCCAAATCTCTGCCATGGAAAGATGTTGACAGTGTTTAACTTAGGATCTAATCGGCTTCACGGTAAAATACCGACATCTGTTAGTCAGTGTAAGACTCTAAGCAGATTCATCCTCAGAGAAAACAACCTTTCAGGTTTTCTTCCTGAGTTTTCTCAGAACCATGATCTTTCGTTTGTCGATCTCAATAGCAACAGCTTCAAAGGACCGATACCTCGTAGCCTCGGAAGCTGTAGGAATCTCACGAGCATCAATCTATCTCGAAACAAGCTTACGGGGAATATTCCTACAGAACTTGAGAATCTACGAAACCTTAGTCACCTGAATCTTGGGTTTAACTTATTAAACGGTTTGGTTCCATTAAAGTTTAGTAACTGGAAAGAGTTGACCACTTTGATTCTCTCCGGAAACCGGTTTTCTGGGTTTGTTCCGCCGGATCGGCACTCTTAGAGAAAGAAAACAACCATATATCGCAACGTTATTATAAACTAGACCAAAATCAGATTTTTTCACATGCGTTTTCAGTAATATTTTACTACAAAATGTATAGTGATAGTATATTGTACCATTATCCAATGACATTAAAGATTACCCACAAGCATGCAAATTCGGCGATGGGCTTCTATACTTATTTGAGATCAGCCATTTCCACTTTTCTCGCAGAGATACACTTTTAGTCTTCACTTGCGTTACGCTAGTCTAAAACTTAATCCAATGACTCACATACCTCAAGTGAGCTGTAGAGATAATTCCCACTGTGGCCATATTCACAACTCTGACCATTTCTTTAGCAAAACCTTCTACAAAACCAAAGAGTTTCTATCGAAAGGTCCATTAGCTTGGAGCAATTGAGCATAGTTTAGTAAAAGCAAAACGAGAACCATAGATGAGATTCTTAATAACATCTCAGGTTTGAGAATAGCATGATAAACACGGTGTCTCGAAACGCCTAGCTTCATATGTTTTTTCTTTGACTTAATGTTGCAGCGAAGCATCCGTATACATTCAACGACAGTGTCATCAATGTACATACGCCATATAGGTCTGGGTGTGGTGTATCCGTAGGACAGGCATGACAAGAAGGTGAAGAACTGCAACAAGTGCCTCAAAGATTATGCTCCGACATTCTAATGGTCAAACAATACAAATGAACTAAGGAGGCTTTTGTTTACTTTGATTGAAAGCTTTTCACATTTGCTTCAAGAGCTTTTTGTTGACTTGTATTAAGAGTTTAAACATTGTTTGACTACCTTTTTTATCGGTCAGTTAAACCATTTAAAGATACACCAAGATCGATCAAGGAAATTGTTAGCTCTTTGATCACAACATTCGTCGAAAGAATAAGGTGCTTTACAAATATATCTACGCATAGGATGATAATTGATCCCTTTACTAAGCCCATTCCTAGAGCTGTTTTTCTTTCCCATGTTTGATATCTAGAATTAACGGTTTCATCAAAATAATGTGTCGAGAGAGCCATCTTTTTTTATCAGTGGGGTTTCGGACCAGAAAATAACCAAACTGGTGACCGGTTCAGCGTCTAATTTTGGTTTTCGGCAAAATCCAACATAAAACCAAGCCTAACCGATCAATACGCTGCGTTTTATGCTGTCTCTTATAAAAAGGTAACTGGGGAATTTAAAGGAACAATAGCTAATTTGCCCATGTTTTCATAAAGCTAA
>OVAQ01001583.1:1448-16957 GCA_900406345.1 Erysimum cheiri
TCGGAAGTTTGAAGGGACTAATACTAATATATAAAGGGTTAATGCCAATCCACTAATTGTCAATTGGTTTTTAGTTGGAGGCCCAAAATTAGCCCAATTTAACATGGTATCAGAGCCCAAGGTTTAAAGTCTGGTGGACCTAAGGAAAAATGGATATGAGCATACCTCAACCCGAGTAATGGGGGCCCGAGAAATGGGCTTATCGAGGAGGCGTGTTAAGATCCATGTGGTCCTTGGATTGAAGGGGAGATTGTTGGAAATACAATCCAAGTCCCACATCGGAAGTTTGAAGGGATAATACTAATATATAAAGGGTTAGAGCCAATCCACTAATTGCCAATTGGTTTTTAGTTGGAAGCCCAAAATTAGCCCAATTTAACAAGATTAACAAAAAGTTATGTTCTATATTTACAAAAAAAAATTTTGAAACAAAACAAAAATTATGGTATTTTGAGGAATTCCTCTTAATTCATTTTAGATAGTAGAACATACACTTACGGGTCAAGATATATAAAGACAAAAAAAGTTGGATTTTAGATATTTTGGACATTAAGTTCGATTCAGAAAGTTTATGACACGATATTGACTACCCAATATAAATGGTAAGAAGAATCATGACAATGAAATCAGAAACATATTAAAAGTTAAATGGTGTGAAAAATATTGTAACAACCTGATTTCATGAATTTGGTGGTGAGAAGAGCTTAAAAATAACTGATTTGGCCATGTATGTCATTAAAATATATATATATTTTTTGGTCAAACATTTCGAGAGAACTTTAAAATTGAACGTGATTGAGCTGGATCAATTTTAGAATAGTTGACATCCGGGAAGTGATTGTCAGTATCGCGTGAGTGAGTATAAAATACAGAGAAAAATAATGTGGTAATTTGTAGGATCGGTAAACAACAACGAACTCGGAAGCAATGAAAAAATAAACCCTAGATTTCTTCTTAAATAATATGACGTTTCGAGAAACGATTCAAACAGAAAAAAAAAAAAAAAAAAAACNCCATGAATAAGATCAAAAGTCTTAAGTAAGTGACTAAGATTAAAAATTTTAAGAAAGTGACTATTATCTTTATAATCAATCATGGACAACATCGCATACGGCAAATATGCGACAACCAAAAAGATTAAAACCGATGCAGAGCTTGCAAACGCATCTAAATTTGTGGATAAGCTTCCACAAAGTTTGGATACAATGGTTGGCGAACATTGTACTCAGCTTTTTGGTGGCCAAACACAAAGAAGTGATGGGCTCACGGGCCAAGTGAACACATGGGACCCAATAACAATGGCGATCACGACATTACAAGTTAATGTAACACTCCCACTTCAAAAATATGATGGTGCATAAGGATAGCTTTAAAGAATTGATTTAGCCACCTATGTTACCAAAGTGCACTTTTCTTTTCAGTCAAACATCCTGAAAGAAATCCATAGTTAAGCGTACTTGAGCTTGAGAAATTTTAGAACTTGTGACTTACCGGAAAGTGATTGTTGGTATCATGTGAGTGAAGATAAAATCCAGAAAATGATTATGTGGGGATATGCAAGGCCGATAAACAAGTCTTTAGAACCTAAAGAAATAGTAAACTGACTATCGGAGAAAGATAGACCCAAAGACCGAAACTGGACGTGGGAACCCACAGACAGTAGCGGTCGGGACGTTACAAATATGAAAAAAACGAGTAAGCATGAATATGTCATAAAATCAAGAGTACGACAAAACCAAGAAGATGAGCCCATATTAATGACCGAAACTGGACGTGGGGAACCCACTGACAGTGGCGGTCGGGGCGTCACAAATATGAAAGAAACGAGTAAGCATGAATATGTCATAAAACCAAAAGTACGACATAACCAAGAAGATGGGCCCAAAGACTGAAACTGGACGTGAGAACCCACAGACAGTGGCGGTTGTGGCGTTAAAATATGATAGAAACAAGTAAGCATGAATATGTCATAAAATCAAGAGTACGACAAAACCAAGAAGATGGGCCCAAATTCAAGACCGAAACTGGACGTGGGGAACCCACAGACAGTGGCGGTCAGGGCGTCACAAATATGCAAGAAACGAGTAATTAAGCATGAATATGTCATAAAACCAAAAGTAGGACAAAACCAAGAAGATGGGCCCAAAGACCGAAACTGGACGTGAAAACCCACAGACAGTGGCGGTTGGGGCGTTACAAATATGAAAGAAACGAGTAAGCATGAATATGTCATAAAATCAAGAGTACGACATAACCAAGAATATGGGCCTAACTTAAAGACCGAAACTAGACGTGGGTACCAACGGATAGTGGCGGTCGGAGTGTTACAAATATAAAAGAAACGAGTAAACATGAATATGTCATAAAACCAATAGTACGACAAAACCAAGAAGATGGGCCCAAAGACCGAAATTGGACGTGGGAACCCACGGAAAATGGCAGTTGGGACATTGGAGATATGAAAGAAACGAGTAAACATGAATACATCATAAAACCAAGAGTACGACAAAACCAAGAACACGGGCCCAACTTAAAGACCGAAACTGGATGTGGGGAACCCACGGACAGAGGCGGTCGGGGTGTCACAAATATGAAAGAAATGAGTAAGCATGAATATGTCATAAAACCAAAAGTACGACAAAACCAAGAAGATTGGACCAAACACTGAAACTGGACGTGGGAACCTATGGACAGTGGCGGTCGGGACATTACGAATATGAAAGAAACGAGTAATTCTGAATACGTCATAAAACCAAGAGTAAGATAGAACGAAGAAGATAAGTTCAAGGGCCGAAAGTGGACGTGGGAACCCACGTTCAGTGGCGGCCGGGACGTTACGAATATGAAAGAAACGAGTAAGTCTGAATACGTCATAAAACCAAGAGTAAGATAAAACAAAAAAGATAGGTTCGAGGGCCAAAAAAGGAGGGTGGGAGTTATGTTTTCGAGATTCCATAAAACCAAGAGTAAGACAAAAGCAAGTATATACCTTAAGTTAAGTGAAATCTTAGACAAAAACAGAAGCGATGCTTAATGATGCGAGTTAATATAGAACAAAAAAGAAGTTCAATAAAAATGAGATACAAGAAATCACACGCAAACAATAGAGAGATAGGAAGACGCAAACAAGGATAATATGGAGACTATGGAATTAGAGATTGAATTGATGGAAGAGGTAGACACAAATAAGGATGATAATGGAAATTATAGAACTTGAATTGGTGAAAGGTTTTGATTCAAAGAATAGAGAGAGAGGAAGTGATAAAGATAGATAGTTCATTGTGATATATATTAATACAACAACTTCAAAATTATGGAATTGGGATAAGAGATCGATGGCTCTATCAAATACATGGTCTTGGCAAGACAAAACCATGACTCCTTATAAATTCTCGAAGTTCATTATTTATAGTTTTTTAAAAATAATTTTAAATCGTTCTTTTTTTCTTACATAAATAGTTAGGTTGATTTTGCAATATGTTATGACGGTAACACACTTAGACTCTATAAACCTTCGTCGATTCAAATATAAAAATATAATAAATGTTAAAAAAAAATTATTTACTAACCTTAGAAATTATGAACATAAACATCAACTATTTATTTTTTTGGTATTGCAGAAGTTTACGTTACTAAATATTCATTTTTTTAATTTAACTGATTTAAGCAAAAAAATATAAAAACAGTAATACCCCGCGCAGGGCGCGAAGACCTCACCTAGTAACAAACTTATATGAAACTAAACCTAAACGCAGAGATGTTGAAGACGAAGACGAGCGGGGAACCATCTCCAATGCCCTTAATTGATTTAGGGAAAGCTCATAAATCCCCCATTTTAATTGAATTTAAAATTGAATTATTTTTAATACTCAAAATGAGTATACTGTATTACCAAACACCCAAAGCAAATTAAAGAAACTACAGCTTATACCTGAGTTTTATCCACCCACCCGAAACCCAACTGGATCTTACTTGGATCTTTCTAACTAAAGGAAAGAAATAAGAAATCCCTAAATTAAAAACCAAAAAATTCAAACCCTTCTCCCCGACTTCTCCTCTCCCACAAAACACACGATCCTGACAACGATTTGTTTTTTTTAGAACAAGTGAAACTGGGTAGAACTAGGCGAAAATTTGAGCAAAATTTTGTTGGGATTTCGAAACAGTGATGGCGAAAACCAAAAATTTGAAAAGATGTAGAGAGCGTGAGTCAAATGAAGAGGAGATGGTGGCTCCGGTTGAAACTGAGAGGAACGAGGAAGTCGGTGAAGAAGCCCTCAACCCCGATCTGGTTGAAATTGGTTTGGACGGCGCCTAAGAACGTGAACCCGAAGAGGAAGAGAAGGAAAAGGAACACAAGGAAGATGAAGAGAAGGAACATGGAGAGAAGGAAGAGGAAGAGAAGGAATCTGAAGAGAAAGATGAAGAAGTAATAAAAGAGAAACGAAGAAGATTCTGAACAATGGTCCATGGTATCACCTTCGAAAACGGGCCGTAGTCCACAATGGAACTCTAGCTTATTAGAGAATGCGATTCCAATAGCCTCTGCATCGAAGTTTGCAGTGCTCAGTGATCTTGAGGAAGAGGGAGAAATCACGGAACGTGATGTTCCTGAAGCGGAGTTGGCCGTAAATGAAGAAGCTGCAAAAGAAGACGTTCGCAAAGAAGAGGCACAAATAGTAGATAAACCTTTAACTAAGGGTGATAGCGCTAAGAATCTGGTTCACACAAAAGAGAAAAAAGTTACCTCTGAGGCAGTGGACCAAGGGCGACCTCTCTTGCCACGCACCTCTAAGAAAACACAGAAGGATACTTCGGAGAACTCAACTCAGGTAACTAGGAACATGAATCCGGTTACTTAGGGCAAGCGGTCCTCCAAAAAACATCGTTAAATGTCGTGTTTCTCATGGAATGTGCGCGGATTCAATAAATCAAATAAACATTCCGTTGTCCGTAATTGGATAAAAAATGTAGATATGCAGTTTGGTTGCCTATTTGAGACAAGAGTCAAGGAAAAGAAAGCAGCCCGTATATTAACTTCGGTTTTTCAAGACTGGTCGTTTATGGCCAACTACGAGTTTAATCGGTTGGGCCGCATTTGGGTACTTTGGAGGTCAGTTGTACGCATAACTCCGATTTTCAAAAGTGACCAACTTATCACATGTTCTGTCTTGCTGGAAAAAGCAACAGAGGAATTCTTTTGTTCTTTTGTTTATGCAGCAAATATGGTTGAAGAGAGGAGAAGACTCTGGGAAGATTTGAGGAATCACCAAGACTCTCCAATGTTCAGGAATAAATCATGGATCCTTATGGGAGATTTCAATGAGATTTTGGAAGGGGAAGAACATTCTAACTTTGTACAAACGCCTACTTTGCCTCCTGGTATGCGTGACTTTCAAGATGTGGTGATATACTGTTCTTTAACGGATATGGGGTCTCAGGGACCTCTATATACATGGTGTAATAAACGTGAGGAGGGTTTGATATGTAAAAAGCTGGACAGGTTCTCATGAATGATACATGGCTCCATAACTATTCACAAGCGTACTGTGTCTTTGAGGAAGGTGGGTGCTCTGATCATCTCCGCAGCAGGACACAGTTTGAGATACAAGCGCCAGCTCCGAATCGTCCATTTAAATTTGTCAATGCTGTAGCCAACATGGCTGAGTTTCTACCTTTGATTCAGTCTTTTTGGTCTGACACGGTTCCTCTGTTTCATTCGACATCTGCGATGTTCATGCTGTCAAAAAAACTAAAAGAGCTAAAACCTCTTATCCGAAATCTTAGCCGTGATAAACTTGGAGATCTTGCTAAGAGAGCGAAAATCTCATACATTGAGCTGTGTGGAAAACAACAAGAGACTCTGCTGCACCCAACAGAGAGTGCTATAAGAGACGAAGTAGTGGCTTATGAGAAATGCCTACGCATATCTGAACTTGAGGAGAATTTTTACAAGTAGAGATCAAAGCTTCACTGGCTTAAGACAGGCGATCAAAATAATAAGGCTTTCCACAACGCCCTGGAGATTCGTCAAGCGAAAAACACCATAAGAGAGATTCAATGTGAAAATGGTGAAACAGTCTCAACACAAGAAGGCATTACACATGAGGCAGTAAGATTCTTTTCCAATTTTCTAGGGCATGAACCTGAAGATTTTGAAGGTATTACAGTGGCTGAGTTGGAATCACTATTGGAGTTTCGGTGTACTGAGCGAAATCAAGAAATGTTGGAGCAGGAGGTTACAGCTGAAGAAATTCAGAAAGTTCTTTTCTCGATGCCTGCAAATAAAGCTCTCGGGCCTGATGGTTACAGTTGTGAATTTTTTAAAGCAGCTTTGCCGGTAATTGGAGCTGATGTCACTGTGGCGATACAATCCTTTTTCAGGAAAGGTTTTCTTCCGAAAGGTGTGAAAACTACTATCCTCGCTCTGATCCCAAAGAAAGAGGAAGCAAAAGTTATGAAAGATTATAGACCGATCTCGTGCTGCAATGTTATGTACAAAGTCATCTCAAAGATTTTGGCGAATAGATTAAAGGCCTTACTTCCACAAATTATTTTGCCAAACCAAACTACCTTCGTGAAGGATCGTCTACTAATGGAGAATGTCTTACTCGCTTCTGAATTGGTGAAAGATTATCATAAAAAGGGCATTTCGCCGCGTTGTGCGATGAAAATTGACATCTCTAAAGCATTTGACTCAGTCCAATGGATTTTTTTGCTTAACACGCTCCATGCTATGAATTTTCCACCACGTTTTATACACTGGATTTGTCTCTGCATTTCAACGGCGACATTCTCAGTTCAGGTCAATGGTGAGCTTGCGGGTTTTTTTGGCAGTAAACGTGGTCTACGACAGGGTTGTGCTCTTTCACCATACCTGTTCGTGATATGCATGAATGTTCTCTCTCACTTAATCAACAAAGCAGCAGTAGATGGCCGATTTGGTTACCATCCACGGTGCCACAATCTCCTCTTAAGGCACTTGTGTTTTGCAGATGATCTTATGGTTTTCGCAGAAGGAACAAAACATTCAATTGAGGGAGTTATAACGATTTTTGATGAGTTTGCACGTTGCTCGGGTCTGAAAATAAGTTTGGAGAAATCCACTCTTTATATGGTTGGGATTGCTCAACACACACAACAAGCGATTAGAATAGACTTCCCCTTTGAAACAGGTCATTTGCCGGTGCGTTATCTTGGTTTACCATTGATGACCAAAGCAATGACATCTTCAGACTATCTCCCACTGATCAAAAATATAAGGAGCAGGATCAGTTCTTGGACATGTCGATTCCTCTCGTATGCAGGAAGGCTGCAACTCATACAATCTGTTTTGACCAGCATCACAAACTTCTGGTCCTCAACTTTTCGCTTACCAGGTGCATGTATGAAAGAGGTTGAAAAATTATGCTCTTCTTTCTTATGGAGTGGCCCGGCATTAAAGACGCACGGTGCTAAGGTAGCGTGGCATGATGTTTGTCTTCCTAAGAAAGAAGATGGCATGGTCTCCAGCCACTTAAGGAGACAATAAGGTCAGTGGGCTGAAATTAATATGGAGACTGCTTGCCTCTAAGACATCACTTTGGGGACAGTTGGTCCGTGACAATCTGTTTAGGCGTCAATCATTCTGGGAGATTAAAGAAACTTCATCTAAGGGCTCCTGGATGTGGCGAAAGCTCTTGAAATTGAGAAATACTGCAAAATCTTTTCATATGATGGAGATCAAGAGCGGAGAGTCCACCTCGTTCTGGTATGATTGATGGTGCTCCGTGGGGAGAATCTTTGATGCATTGGGAGATAGAGGCATCATTGATCTTGGTATTTCACGGCAAGCAATGGTGGCCGATGTTCTCGAACATCACCGATAAAGAAGACATCGAACAGTGGTTCTAAATAATATTGAAATAGAGATTTCTGACACCAGATCGAGAAGGAAGCATGGAGAGGCGGACATACACTTGTGGAAAGGCAAAACAGGGTTTCAAAGGAAATTCACAACCCGAGAAACCTGGAATCTCATCCGACAAGAGCGACCAGCTTGTAATTGGGCCAACGGTATTTCGTTCCCGCAAGCTACGCCGAAGTTCTCCTTCATCACATGGCTTGCAATGCGCGATAGACTTTCTACAGGCAATCGAATGGGACTATGGAATCGAAACGCCAATACCTCTTGTGTTTTCTGTCAATAACTGGTGGAAACTAGAGCGCATCTCTTCTTCCAATGCCCGTACACGCAACAAAGCTGGAGAAAGCTCACTCAAGGTTTTCTTCTTCAACATTACACTTCGGATTGGGATCAAGTAAAAGGACTCATCTTTCGCACAACTCTGGCTGGTCACACCTTGATGGTTTTGCGATATGTTCTACAAACTACTGTCTACTCTTTGTGGCGAGAAAGAAATGCTCGACGTCATGGAGAACCTCCATCACCTGCAACTCTAATCGAGAAGTTGATTGACAAAACTGTTCGAAATCGTTTAAGCATTCTCAGGTCCTCGGGGAACAAGAAATATGAAGGTATTCTCATTTTTTGGTTCTCCACTAGAATTTAAGATGTAAGGAACATCTGAAATATCTCAAACATGTCAAAACAGAAACACTTGTTGTAACATTGGTTTTTTGATGGATTAATTTTACATTCATTCAAAAAAAAAAAAAAAACAAAAAAGAAAGAAGGAGAATGAAAAGGAAGAAAACGAGGTCGTGGAAGAGAATGACGATGAAGGCCGGAGTCCGAGTCGTACAGTGAGTGACCCAATTGACTCCCCAATTGACCCCCCCCAATAGATTTAGAGGTAAGTAATAATTGATTGAATTACAATGTCGAGTAGAATTAGGGAAAATATTTATGGGTTTTGAGTATTTGGGTTGTTATTGCTTGAGATAATATGGATTTGTTGTTTGTATTTGGATTTGTGTAGGTTGAGACAATTTGGTGGTTAGATTTTTTGTATTTGGTTTCGTAAAATTAGGTAAAACTAGGTAAAACTAATTTCTTTTGTTAGTACTAGTAATATTGGGTGAAACTATATTGGTTTTTGCTTAAGTTGTTTATGTCCTAATGTAATAGTTTGTGAACATAAATGTTGCAGGAGGAGATTGAAGCATTACAACCTCTGAGGATGTACTTTCCCACAACAAAATATCCGAAGAAAATAAAGATATCGACGCGGTGTTTCATCAATGAGGTCTTCAAAACGTTTAAGAGCTTGAGCATCCGCTTAGTAAAAGTGAGTGGAAATGGTTTAAAGAGCATCCTCAATTCAGGCACATATTCCACATGGCTGAGGAAAAGAACCACGTGGTTATTGTGGATCTCGGATCCAACACTCAAATAATAATGAATTGAAACGAATAAAAATGAACTTAAATTTAGAAATAAACAAGGAAATTTCACAATAGTTTTCTCTTGGAAAAATAGTGTAGTATGAGTATTATTGCCAAAAGAATCGTTCCCATTACATTAGTATTTTCTTATATTTATACTCCTATTCTAGAACATTAATCTTAATTAATGTCATTATTACAATTATTTACATTTAATGACGTTGGTTTTGATCTTGTCATTTATTGTTGTAACAGCTATATTCGAATTCTTCATGGGCTTGGACCTCCTCTTTTCTGTCTTGATTTCCGAGCTCCTTCCCATGTCCGAGCTCGATCATCTCCGAGCTGCTTCTTTGGCTTTGTGACAAGGTTAATCCTTTCTTCGTTGGGCTTTAAGTCGGGCCCAATCCTGAGGTCGGGATCCGGTATCAACAATTATCCCCCAAGTCGTCCGAGCTGTGCAGCTTGGATGACTTGGAATTAAATGCTGATTTATTTAATTTCGCTCTGATTCGTTGTACTTTCCATCATTGCTTCGATTTTCGTGATTATAGCGATTTGGTTTTTCTGACATTCGGCAATTTGGTCCTTGATTGACGTTTTATTTTTATATTAATATCGTGGGGAAAACTGCTCCATTTCCCCGTATCCTTCGTGGCGGTTTAAAGATAAAAACGAGAATTTCACTCATTTTCGACCATTTCTTTTTTCATCTTCTTCTGTTTTGAACCTATTCTTTACTGTTATTACTAAGCTGTCGCTGTCCCGTTCTGATGCTTTTGTTCCGACTGAAGAGGAGCTTGTCATAGTCGCAGCTGAGGAAAACATGGCCCATCCCGGGACTGTCGATCTGACTCAACCGTCGGATCAATTTGGTTCATACTGGTCAACGCTTTCCACCGCCCGATCTCTAGATGTGCTCCGGGCTCTTTGCAATGTTCCGGATGAAGTTGAGTTTGCTCTCCCGACGCCGAACGAATCGCCTGAGTCTCCTCCTTTCGGATATTGTTGTGTCTATGATGTGTATTTCAAGGGTTGCAGTTTATCTTTTCCTATCCCTGAGCTATTGCTTTCTTACCTGAATGCTCTTGGAATCGTGCTCCCTCAGTGTACCCCGAATTTAATTCGGCACATTCTTTGTACAATCACTGTCGCTATGGAGACAGACTACGCCATCGATCTTGATGAGCTTGCTGACTTATTCAACGTTCGTATTTCTAAGGGGGGCGGTACTGTTCCCGTTCATCCTTATACGAATAAAACCCTTCTTGACAGTTTCCCCCTTAAAGATGAGAATTGGAGGAAGCACTGGTTTTTCTTTAAGATTGATAAAAGCTCTGTTGGTGACTTCGCCGATACTTTCAAGACCAAATGGTTATCCGGGTCAGGTTAGATTTCCTCTCAACTGTTTTCCTTTTTTGCATCGCAAACGTTTGATTCTCCTTGACCTCTGCTGTTTCTCTTCGGTTTTAGTGGAGAATAAACTGAAGCGACCTGATTTTTGCCAAGGGTTTTTCCACTTCTTCCATGCTGCGGCACAGCGGAGTGTTAACTGGAATTCTTTCACTATTCAATGAATCCATCAGGGCGTAGAAAAAATGAGACAAAAATCTGGTCGCCAGATTAGAGATGTTGTTGGTGAGGATTGGAGTGATCTGTCTTTTCGTGAGCGTAGAATAAAAGTGAAAGAAATGCTAGATATCATGGCTGATATTAGCAAGGTTAGGAGATCCCTATCTACCAAGGTTGACGTTCATCGAAAGGCTATCCTTGTTAATGATGGTTCCCCTGAAGCTCTCAAGGTCTTTGGTCGTCCTCCTTCTCCTCCACCCACTATGGGTGTTGTTGAGAGGGACGACTTCGATGCTACGCTTGCTTCTCTTTCTAAAAGGACTTCAAAGAAAAGGATTTCGGGTTCAGCCGATGACACCCCAGTGGACACTTCTCAGCGCCGCAAGAGAGCTCGTTCCGAGGGGCCTATGCCGTCTGCCCCAAACCCTCAGATCCTTGGTGATTCTAGTCAGGTTGGCATTGGTGAAGTACCATTCCCGCCTGAGCTAATTATGACCACTTCTGGTGACTCGCCTCTGATTGACTCTGGTGGTCAAACGGTTCCTGCTGCAGATGTTAGGCCTCGTGGAGATTCCTGCCTTCAAAGAGGTACTCAGGGCTCAAGCCCCGGTAGGCCTTCTAGCCGCGATCGCGCTCCTGATCCCATCTTATCAGGTATCCTTGTCGGAGCCTTCCATTTCTTACTTTTCTACATCTATCAATTATAATGTAAAATCTCTTTTGTTCAGCTCGTGAACGTGCTGCAAGTGTGTTTGTCCGTCTCGGAACCCAGGCTGGAAACCCCGTTCCTGAACTTGAGAAATGGAGGCCTGAAATTCGTGATCTCTATTCTCACTATGCGTATCATTCAGCTCATGTCTCGTCTCATCTTTCTTGATTTAGACTTCATGGTTGCTGATTCTAACCCTTTGAACTTTTGGTTTTCGAGTGTGCCGGTTTCGTTTCCGGCTTGGTCAACTACTATGAGACGCGAGTTGTTCCTAATGCTGCCGGAAGTGAGCCCTTACAAAAGAGGATTACTGTTCTAGAGCAGTCAGGGAAGGAACTTAAAGAGGCACTGGCTCAATCAGAGGCACGGGCCAACTCTGTTGAGCCTCTTAAGCAAGAACTTGAAGGGGCGAAGAAACTAAAAGAATCTCTGGAGCAGCAGCTCCGATGCTGGGTTGCTGAGGCTAACCTTGCCAAAGAGAAGTGTAAAACTAAGGATGCCGAGCTCCTGAGTCTTCGAGCTAAGCTCGAGGAACATGAATTGAGGAATGAAGTTTTAACTAAGCTTCGTGATCATGATTTGAAAGTTTTTGTGCACTCGGCTCGGAAGGCGGTAAAAACACGCGGCCAAATACTCTTTGATGACATCTCCGAATATTTCCGCCGCACTACGATTAGGAAGAAGGCCGAATCTGAATTGGTGGAGATTAATAGTAACAAACTGATGCTCGCTCATATTGCCGAAGGAAAAATTTCTGCTAGTGAAGAACTTGAGGCATTAGATTCAGAGCTGAGGAAAACAAATGAGAAACTCTCCTCTCTTCCTCCTGCCGATTTTGATCTTCAGAAATATGCTGAATACTTTGTTGATTCTCCTCCTGTTGATGAGATCGGTCCATCCTTGACCTGTGAGGAAAATCTTACTGAAGGAGGCTTCGAATCTTCTGAAAGAATCAACCCTTCATCTACTTTGGTTCCAATTTCCCTAGAGGTGAATTTTGTAATTCCTCCCTTTATCTATCAGTTCGATTCTAACTTTTATTTTCTCGGAAATAAACAGGTATCCGAGCTCCGAACTCCTCTTGTTTCCGAAGCGAGTGTCCAACCTGCTAGTTCGGAAGTGCCGCTACTAATCCCCGAAGTGAATCCTATTGAAGTAATCAGTTCGGAGTTGGGAGATTTGTTTTCTGAAGCTCGCTAATTCTGCGGTTGTATCCGCCCTATTAGGGGATTGTCCCTTTATCTTTAAGACTTGTTTTTGTTATTCCGCTGCCTATGGGGCTTTTATAACTTCGAGTTTTTATGATGCCTGAGGAGGCTTTTAAACCTTGAATTTTATTCGAACTTTTAGGTTTGCAAGGCCATTTTGTTCGATCCAAAGGTTTCTTAATTACGTTGTTTGTCGAGAATGGTTAAGGGTTGATCAGACCCGTCGGTCTTTATTCAAAAAGTGAACACATATCCATCTTTTTAGACCTTCTGTCGTTTGTTGAATGGTTACTACAAGGTTTGAACCTTGCACTAGGAGACTTTTATTATTATTTTTTGTTTTAGTTCGGATCCCGAGCTCTGTGACCTAAGATCGAAATTAAGAAATTCCGTTGAGTCTGAATGTGCTTGAGCTTATTTGCCTTTGGGCTTTGGCCCATATTTTCGATAGGTCCATTCGCCGAAAATTAAATGTTGATTTGAAATTGGTTTGACGCTTGAGTTTCCCTAGACCTCCTTGAAAAACATGACCATCTTGTTGCCAAACGCTCGCGCCTGGTGGCCGAGAAGAAGAGGTTACAGGCTAGGATTCTGGACTATGAGAGGAGAATCTGTAGGCTCAAGACGGATCCAATCAACTGGGAACGTCAGAACTTTGACTCTTTCTTGCACATCCCTGACGTTTTCCGAGAGTGGATGAGGAGAGGAGAAAAAGCTTCTGAAATCCACAGGAAGAGCACCAAGGCTGCCTTGTTTGCGAGAGCTACTCCTTCCAACACCCCTCGTGACATTTCAATTGATCACCCTGCTGAACCTCGTCGGAGCACCATTCTTAGCAGGCGTAAACGCCGTGATTCTCCAGACGCTGCCGGGGCTGGTCCTTCGTCTTCTGAGGCAAAACGGGCTGACAAACGTCCCGTGGATGGGCCTGCTCTCTGATCCTTCTTAATATCCCTTTAATGGGCATGAGGCCTTCTTGTTTTGTTTAAGACTTATAAGTTCTATGGGTCCTGAGCCGATTTCCTTTTTGAACAATGGATCTCTCCAAGGATCCAAAGATTTGGTTTCCATATCTTATTGATAGGATTTTACCAATTCCCTTTATCAATTGCTGATTTTTCTTTTCGCATTTAACTCTGATGAACATGATTTGCTCCGTGACTCGAGATAGTCTTTCTTTATCTAACAATACTTAAATAGTTTAAATAGATCTGACGGTATGGTCTTTACTCGTCAATCGAAGAATGGGCAAGAGATCAAACTCCAAACGTTGCAGGTCAAAACGTTCTAGAGACAAACGTCCAAGTCCTCGGCCTAAGGGTGCCGAGACTTCCTTCCGCGAAGAGCTTTTTTGTGCTAACCCAGGGGCAAGTGAATGTCGCCTCGGCATTGGTACAGGTATGCAGATTCCTCGGGGAGTGCTCGAGCAACTTTCTCCTGGTCATTATATTTATGCGCATGATTATCTTGAGAAGGTATGTTTTCTTACAATTACATCAACTCGATTGAGTGTGAAGGAAGTAACTGATTACGATCATTATTGCAGCTTGTAACTAAGTACAAGGGTCTCCGAAGGGAAAGGAAATTTCTCCAAAGAAAGGTGTTTCAATTCGAGAAACGGATGCTTGAGATCTCGAAAGATCTATGTGTTCTAGAAACTCATCCCGAACATTGGCTTGATTTGGGTTTTGATCAGTTCTTTGGTGGGATACCAGCTGGTCTTCGGGTGATTATTGACCTCGCGAGTCAAGGAGTCGAAGTGTTCAAAAGAGAAGACTAGATTCATATAAACCAAATCCTCGGTTGTAGTTCCTTTGTTTCGCGCTTGTATTNCCCCCCCCCTTTTTTTATAAGAAATAAAGAGGATTTATTTAATAAAATAGCTGAACTCATCCAAGCTGCCTACGTACCCTTTTCAGGGATCAAGCCAAACCGTAGTTCATTTTACAAAAAAAAAAATTAAGCATAAAATTTTTTCAAGTTTAAGATGTTCCATGGACGTGGGATGTCTATTCCATCTTGTTCTTTTAGTCGATACACGCCATTCCGAACCACTTCGGAGACCTCGTAAGGCCCTTCCCAGTTTATTCCGAGCTTCCCTGCACCATCTTCCTTTTTGTTTTCGAAAACACGACGAAGGACAAGATCTCCAACATTCAAAGGTCGATTCTTAACTTTAGAGTTATAATATCGAGCTGCAGTTTGCTGATAATTCTAGAAACGAATTAACGCGCGATCTCGTCGTTCGTCAATTGTATCCAAAGTATCCTCGAGAATCTGGTTGTTTGTGGCGACATGTTGTGGCAACTCGGTTCTTCGAAGTCCAGGTACTTTATTTTCGGATGGCACAATTGCTTCCATACCATACACTAGAGAAAAAGGAGTTTCTCCAGTAGCTCTTCGTGGCGTCGTTCGGTAAGCCCATAATACGGGTTGTAACTCGTCGTACCAACCTCCCTTGTAAGCTGTTAGACGTTTCTTTAGGTTCGACAAAATCGTTTTGTTGGTCGCTTCAGCTTGACCATTTCCTTGTGGATATCGAGGTGTCGAATAGCTAATCTTAATCTTCCAGGAGGAACAAAAATCTTCGAAGTCCGCTGATATGAATTGTGACCCATTGTCAGTCACTATTTCAGACGGTATTCCGTGACTACAGATGATGTTTTTCCACAAGAATGTCTTAACTTGAGAAT
>OVAQ01001584.1:5151-16953 GCA_900406345.1 Erysimum cheiri
TAACTATTTGAAAGCAGTTTATAATGGTATTTGCTAATAATATCTTCGAAACAAGTTACATGTGGTTAAACAAACTACAGGGATGTCTCACACGAAATTTGTTACCACCTTAAAATGTTCATGATTTTGATTGAAGATCGCTGAATCTGAGGAAGAGAATCATATCTGACATACTCCAGCAAGGCAATAATTTGATTGTGATCTTGTGAGAGAATTATATCCAAAGGCTGCAGCAATAACAAAAGTTAACAGTATTGACCATCTTGTGCCTTAACATAAAATCAGGGAAGACATGCTGATTGTGCTTTATGAAAAAAATTGTTGTTCAAGCTATAGCTGGCGGGGCACTAATACCAAAAGTTTCCAAGCAATTGCCAAATTAACAATAGAGTCTAGTTTCACATTTTACACCACGCAACCCAATATTGGTCAAAACTAAACCAACTTAAGTAAAGGTTGGAGAGAGGGATACTGTTTATTGTTATTAGTCAAGTAGCTTATGATTGATAACAATAAAAGAAATTTCCCTAAGAAAGCTCTATTTGACGAAAATCTTGTGCAACTACTATGATACACGTTCTAGCATGGGGTTGGATGTATGGATTGATGAAATAGCTAAACTTGGTAATGAATGGTGCAAACTTCAACAGTCCTATAGAAAGCTCTGGCAGTACATTCAGGTAAACCTATGAATACTCTTTTGAAAACAAAAAAAAAAACTTATATAACTGCATTTCTCACATATAACAATCTTTACCACATATTAAGGACTTTGGGCGATTGGGTGATATACAAAATAATGCTCAGATGCATCATAAGAAAAACCAAGTACCTGGTACAGCGGACGCCAAACATCAGAAACAAGCAAATCCTTCTCAAAGACGAGCAGTAAGATTTCTAAAGAAAGTTGTACAGCCTTTTCTAAGATCTTCCCATAAGTTTTACTCAATCGCTCGCTGATGATGGAATTGACCCCAACCTGAAGGATACTCATGAGGTTCCTATAAAGAGCTTTCCCACTCATGAAATCCTGACCAAAAAAAACGTTGAACCAATTATATACTGTATACCGCATGTCTACTTGAGACGAGGACTGCCTTTTCCACTGTGGAACAAGAAAAATAAAGCAAAAGATTAAGTTAGTACTTTTAGTAATTCTGTAATTGGTAGCTGCGTTTGCAGTGAAGATGTTTCAACTGACACCAAAAACTGTGGATGCTCAGTGAATCCATCAAGATCCTCCTCCTGAATATCATACATGCTTAAGATCCTGAAGTGAAATACAGAAGAATGTTAATCCAGTCTTCAACATAAATAGTGCCCTAAATGATAACAGATGGAATTTACAAAAGGTAAGAACACTATGAGCAGTTTAACAAGTAGAAACATGTCCTTATAAAAATCAGTCTATGTCGGACCTTGCAAGAAAGAGGAAATTATTGAGAACAGAAGCAGGAGCTTACATGTGAAAATGTTGAAGGCATGCCACAACCAATTGCCACTTCTCACAAGGATCTGAATATGCCCTCTGAGGAAAAGGGGTGAATACATGATCATAAACAAACCTGAAGATGCCAATAAATCTACAAAAGTATACATATATACGTTAGACCAAGAAATTAAGAAGACTAAGCTTCATGGAAAGATACAACAATCTAAGGCTACTACTACCTACGCCCACGATCAGACACATCTTTCTCTCCAGCAATCAGAGCGTTTATAAGATTAAGGAACGATATTGTTGAAGGATATTGTTCTCTCCTTGCTTCCACTTCATTTAACTCAAACTGCATATCATAGACCTGCATATAAACGACTTTTGACATTAGGTTTGAAGATAAGCTGAAAATTCTCTCCACCTGGAAAAGCAAAATCAGCATCAAATAACACATGATATTCCAAGTTTTAGCTACCCTGAACCTAGCACAATGCGTTATGTGAGTATTCAGTATAAATGAAAATGAAAATTTCTTCACATGAAGTTGTTGCACGAATTAAGACAGATATTAATCTTTTTTTGGTTACAGACGCCAGCTTTACATAGCAAAAAAATGATATCAATTGTCTTTGCAGCATGACAAACCCTCTTTAACGCAAAAGTAAAAAATGTTAAGAAAATAAATGCAGAAACATATATTTTTCAATAATAATAGAAATATTAACTAAAGAAGTAGAGTTAAAATATCTACTAATAACAATCCCCCAAAACCATGCACTTACCTGAGAAGGTTGGTCACTCTTTCCAACAGGTGATCCCACAACAACAGGCAGATCGTACTGCTCAAGAAAAGCCCATATAGAGTCCCTCATTTCTGGAAAGACATAAACAAAGGCAGCAATGGTCTTTCTAAGAGCACCCTGCAGAAAGATAGAGTTGCCATGAACACAAGTTATATAGATACCGATACCAGATGCTTTCCACATATCATTTTTTTTTTTTTGGGCAAAAACTTTCCACATATCATTTATGAGTCCAAAGTATAGGGGGAAGAATCTCCGGTACGCCACTGACCTTCAGATATGAAGGGATGTTTTCGTAACCAAGAAGCTTAAAAAATGGTTCGATATCAGGAAACCAGTTTTTCCTCTCAGTGGGATTACCATTCTCAACAACCTGCGGAAAATGAAAAATACATTTATTGACCATATAAAAATTATCTAAAGTTCAAATATCAGTTTCACAGACAAGGAATCATTTGCAAGGACATTTAAACAACACATTCCCCACCTAGGAACTCATAAAGAAAATTTACATGGCTTAGTCCCTGTAACCCCTGAGAAAGCATTTAGGTAAATAACTAGACCCAGATGATAGTTAAGCCTGCTTCCCAGGTATACAAGCTGAAATTGTCTTAGATAAAAGCACCATATAAGAATATTAAATGTGGAATGAAAGTTGAAACAGAATATATTTAGAATAAAGTTATATAACCTTCTGGAGTACATTCAGATATGCGACAAGTGCTTTTGCATCGCCCTCCTCGAACTCTGGCATCATGGCTCCAGCAGTTTGAAGAGACTGCTTGAACTTATCATCGTAGACTCTTATACAATCAAACAAAGTGGGCCATCCTATACTGCGAAATGATGTACCCCGGAGCAACTCATAAACTTTAGAAGCACCTTCCTGAGTGGAAGCCTGAAATTAAATAAAGATGACAGCAAGGACACTCAATGAGTAACCAAGTAAATGAGGTCCCACCAAAATACCAATATATAGACTTCTCATACCAAGGTACCCAGCATTTCCAAGAAAGCCACAAGAGTTTTAAAATTTGTGTGGTCCTCTCCAGCAAAATTCACAAATGTCCACAAGACATCATTCCCAGAGAGTAGCTCAGGTTCCTTCTGTAAAAGGTCGTAATCAAAAGACACAAAAACAGGAATATGGTGTGAAAAACATGATTGAGATGGATTCTGAATGCTCACTATGTGCTATGATTAACAAAATAAGCTACCAAAAAAAATATGATTGAGATGGATTCTGAATGCTCACTATGTGCTATGATTAACTAAATAAGCTACCAAAAAAAATATGAACAGAACTCAACTTCAAGATACCAAGCAAACTCATTTTCAAACATTTTTTGAGAAAAACTAACAAAAAAAAAGGCTAAAGGAACTGCTGGATTTGGTAGTTGTTCTCAACCTGATAAATTCTGCTTACAAACTCCATAAGAGAAATGAAGGGCAGTGGCCTGTCAGCCTCTTCAGTCTGCATACTACCATCAAGCGAATCATAAGTTCGGTATGAATTTAGAACACTCATAGCCATGTCCTTTGATTCCTTCACCTGCAAAATAATGATGGCAGGCTTGACACAGGAGATAAACATGTAGATACGCTATTGTATTTCTCATATTGGCTCATATATTCAACTTATCAGACATTATAAAAACATCAAAAAAATAGCAATGATCTAAGGTGCAGCCATTAATGGAGTTTCTATGCCACTCATATCCCAAAGTGATCCAGCTGAAATACTCAGAATATGTGACTGATACACCAAAAAAGTTACGCCCTCTGAATGGAAAGCAGATACTACCAATTTTCATCAAATTATCAGACCATGAAGTAAGGTGAAAAAAATACAAGCTCTACATGATTAAGTTGCAGCGCTCAAACTTTGATCACCAACATATAATCAATACACAAATGCTAGGTAGAAATACTTATCAAAATACTAAACAAACCTTATCTCTTGCAATCGGGTGAGACAAAAAACAAGAGGCTAACTTGTGCAGATATGCATTATATATGTAGATCATGTCCTCCTCATCATTCTGCATGTAGCAACTAACAAAATGTCAACCACTGATAGACCAACACAAGGGGGAAGCTGGGTTGAGTCAGGAGAATCATAGATCACAAAAGAAAACTGGAAACAGACTTAAAATTGAGATCTGACTTAGCAAGCAAGATCCTAGATACTAAACAAGAATGAATACAGCAAAAGAACCCAATGAACACCAATATAAAAAAAAAATCATATTCACAAATATAATGAAATCATTACTAGATATATAAATGTGATTAGAAGCAAAAAATCAGCATAAGGAAATGGGAACACTCTTGCATTTGGGAATGACTAATCAAGTAAAGACTGAATACATGAAGGAATAAAACGGCATCCATACAGGCCAACACATAAAACCATTATAATGAAACAGACAATACACACTACAGTTGTCATGAAGGAAAAATATAAACACCATAGGCACCATTACAAAATAGCTCTTTTTCTGATCCAGTCATGATCCATGCATAGTAGCTCATTCAATAGAAAATTCTACTAGCCAAAGGTAGAGATCAATATCAGAACTTAATCTTCAAGAATAGTATTAAGGAGCCAAACATGTCATCCATCAGCTGGGAAATCAAAGTAACTCTTCCACTAGCTCGTCAAATGATATCAAGTGCACAGGGAACCCCGATAGGCACCCCGCATTTGATGGTCATTAACTAAGCGCACAGAACTTCGAGATGATGTTTATAATGAAAGTACCTGGTAGGCTGCAGTTCGAAGAACATTATCCAGCAAAAATTGAAAGACATTTTTTGAGAAAATGGACTCCAGGCAGGAGCATATGTGCCCCATATCTGTTGTTGAAGCAGTGGAAATTGTATCCATTCCAGATATTCCATCATGTATCAGCATTAGATGTACAGCCCAGGCAAGCCTTATACCACCAATGAAGCCATCAGCAGTGAGGTCACTGCCAGAAGCCATGACCTGAAAGGTGATTAGGACGTAAGTAAGGCAGAAGTGTATTTTCAAGTGTCAGTAGCAGAAGGTCTTTGGTGAGGGAGAAGAAGCGAAAGAAAAATGTATCAACTCGTCTTACAATATCCTGAAACTCTGTCCTAAACGAAGCATCTTGAGATATCATAGAGGACTTATCCGATAGTCCGCTGATTGCATCAGATACGAAGGTGATGATGAGAGAAAACAGAAGACTAAAAGTAATCTGCAACAAAGAAAACAATCATGCAGCAGAAATTAACACATTTTAAATTTAATAAGCAGCGAAGGAAGAAAGCTTCGAAAGCCTCTACGTCATGAACAAGACTAGCATGAACCTGAGAACTTATGGTGTCATTTCCTTCAGTTAATTGAGCTGCATTATCTTTTAAAACATAGAATATATCCTTTACATCTTTCGAACCTGCAATAAAAAACTTGTTAGAAGAATGAAAATAAAATAGAGCAATAACAAAAGATATAAAATAATGAGTTTTTTAATACTATAAATAAACAACTTAATATTCATTAAAAAGTAGTCAAAACTTTCAAATTTTTCATAAAATGAGATCAACAATGGAAGATGTATACCAAACACCATAATCACATATGATACTCAACTTCAGCCAAACATGTTCAATGCATAATTACACAGACATAGCAATGATATATATATATATATATGAAAACACAATATATTTCACAGCACATTGATCAATGATCTAATTAGTCTGGGTCTGGTGTCCTAGCAAACGTATAAACCACTTATCAATAGTTTCACTTACTATGGTGCAGTATTTTTCATGGAGAAGTCAAACCATTAACGGAAAGCACTGTATCCAACAGCTGGATTTCTTTAATAAGTAGCATTCTTAATCTTCGCATAAAAGCTTTCGAAGAAATGAACAAGCTTACCAGGTCTATCAACCAAAATTGAAAGAACAAGACAATGTCCCAGTATCAGTCTTTCCCTATGAACAACAGCTCTTCGTTCAACCAGCGCACCTCTTGAGTCAATAAGGTATCGCTCACATATGGGCCCACCCAATCCAGAAGGTTCTTCTCGATTGAGTTCCTAACAACAAAGAATGTGGTATCATGACAATAATTACAGAAAATTGCCAAAAGAAAAACGGAAAAATAGTAAGTCACAGGATCGTCTAAAAGGACTTCTACATCTAATATTCTTTTACTAGACTAAAGCATGCTTTTGTTACAAATGTTCAGCTATGAAGACAATGGACATGGGGGACAATAATTGGATTTTTGAAGTTTCAAAATAAATCTGATATAACAAATGTTGAACTCATGTTGATGAGAACACTATAATCTGAAGACAAGGTACATCAGAATACTTTAAGAGTACGCTTGAACTCATGTTGATGTTAATGCAAAGTGAGAAGTTAATAACAAATGGTACACTAATAATTGCAACTGTCTTTAAATTTAAAGATAATACAGACAGCTAAAACGAATATAAGAAATGATAATTACATAGGAAGTACATTCCCATGAGTGTCTTGAACTATGAAGCTCGTGTAGTTGACAATTTTAAAAAGTATCCGGCAGCATTAACGAAAATGACATAATAAAGAGGACGAAAACAGCAAACAATCATCTTCTTCATGTAGACAAAATTTGTAATGGTCTCAATACCTTATGTTTGCACAATGGTCAATGTGCACTATAGGTAATAGTTGCATATTTAAAAATTGGATTCATTTAACTAATTGATTGTCTATTATCTAAGATCATGATAAACAAATGGAAAGTATATTGAAATGGTGCAGCTAGACAGATATGCTCATGGATACTCAACGAACAAGAGAATAGTCTTTGCAGTAATGAGAACGATTGTCAATAAGATGAGTGCTTTAGAAGAAAATCATGCAGGAAAGTAGGAAAGTATCTCAAGTTATGTATAAACTGAAGTCTGAGTTTGAAACCTACGAGGATGTATTTCAAAAGAACCTAAGTGGTTAATACCTTTATAAGAGTAATCAACCGTTGTCTGAGCCCAGTTTTAATCAGTTCTTCTAAGAGTCCCTGAATGTCAGCTGTAAGATCAGGTTCAAGCCCCTGGTCCAGAACAACTGCCTGTTCAACCAGAAAAGTGGTAATGTGTGATAACGCTAAGAACACTAGAAGAAGAAAAAAAGCCAGAAATATAATGAGAGAGTAAGCAGGCTACCCTCAGGAGTGTGTATAGCGTTGATGTAAGATCTCTTCTCCCTGTATACCATAGTCCAGTTGCAAGCCGTTGAATCTCAAGTGGATCTCGTCCCATTAAGCCCCACTAAACATAGGAGAAAATAAGTCCAGAGCTTTAGAAGCTTAAGAGATGAGAGTAGAAGCAAAGTGAAGAGATGAGAGTAGAAGCAAAGTGAAGGTAATCGCACCTCCTGATTTGCAGATACAAGCAGACGAACAGAATCTATCTCATTTAGGTGAAGCTCATCACTCAGTTTCAGGCTCTACAATCAGTAACAATATAAGAAGCCGTTAGATATTAATGAACAGAGAGTCATGAAAGGAAGATGAGCAGCAACCAAACCACATTCTAAAAGTTCAACAATGGTAAAGGAAACAGCAAAACTCTGCCTTCTTAGACATCTAGTTAGACAACCAATGCATCCACAAATTGAATCAAAACTAAAGATAGACTTTGCTTTAATCGTTCATATCTACAATTTTGAAATCGTGACCTGAGTCCAAAGAAACACTTACAATAGCGACATCTTGGTCATCCAAAGATATTGGCAGCGAATCCGGGAGACGAATTTCACGGGACTGAACTTGCGCTCTGTCCGACGGCTTGGGAGGCTGACATAGATTAAAATTCGTTAGGAAAACAGAAAACTCTAAAATTGAAAAGAGACGGCATCGAGAATTACCGGGAAAGATAGGAGGTTCTGAATAGAGGAAAATGAGTTGCGAATGGCATGAGTGAGTTCGATCCGCTGCGTCGGAGTTGGCCGGGACGTTCCGAGAAGCGAAGAGTGTACTATGGCTACTAACTCTTTCGGCGACACCATTATATGAACTAGGTCTGCGGGCGGAGAGTGAAGACAATATTTTGGGTTTCCCGGCGAGTGAAGACGAAACGGAGGGAAAATGTAAGCAGATGAGAAAGATAGACTGAAGTAAAAGGGACTGTGGAAGAGCAGCGGCAACGGAAACTGGGAATTTCTCCGGAGATTAGAATCGATGAGAAAGAAACATAAAACCCAAGAGCAAATTGTGGAGTTCAGTTTAAATTCGAACACAGAGGAAAGAAACGAACAAGGAGCAATTAGGGTTTTTTTAGTGACGCGTGGCCTTTTATTTTAAATCAGTCATTGTTTTTTTTTTTTTTTTTTTTGGGAAAAATCNGCAAAATCAGTCATTGTTTTTAGGTTTTTTTTTTCCAGTTAATTTAGTTTTTAATCTCTACTTTACAGATGTTTAAGACAGATGAAAAATTAGAAAATATTGAATTGAAAAAAATTGAGTTCAATATCAGCTAATCAGTCAACTCATGCTTCTGCCAAATTGTAGATAAATGAGTAGTACATTTTTCCCTTATAATTTATTCTTTTGTTTATTTATTTTTAATTGAACACTGTTGAATCATTTTTTCAACTCATTCATTCCAAATGGTTAAAAAATAGATTTAACTCTATTCAATTTCTTAATTTATGTCAACCATTTGCAGCCTATATTTAGGGGAACAAAGTGAAGTATGAATAAATTTGTTTACTTAGTAATTTTAATCTTTAGATTGCTTATTTGATGTCAGAAAACCTTAATAATAGGAATTTTTATTGAAACTATAGAGGAACAAGATTTAAAGACAAAATTATCTTATTTATTGTCTTATCAAATAATATACCCCCTCCTCCTAATTAATCCAATTTCTACACTTTTCACACATATTAAAAAAAGAGAAATCGTAAGAAATGCCCTCTTTTGTGTGACACTTTTCAAAAATGTCCCCCATCAAGATGTCTTTTCAATTTTGCTATGTTTGGACCATTTTATCCTTATTTGAAAAATATTTAAATGTATAAAATAAATAATTACATTAATTTTTGGCGCCAAAAATTATGGGATCACTTTTTCCACCAAAAATTTGCGGGAAATTTTTTTTTTTCGGAAATTTTTTTGACGGAAAAAAATTTTGGCGGGAAACTTTTTTTGTGGTTTACGGGATTACTTTTCCCGCCAAAAAAGTTGCGGAAAAATTTTGGCGGAAAATTTTTTTTGGAAAATTTTTTAACGGAAAAAAATTTTGGCGGGAAACTTTTTTTGTGGTTTACGGGATTACTTTTCCCGCCAAAAAAGTTGCGGGAAAATTTTGGCGGGAAAATTTTTTTTTCCGAAATTTTTTTTTACGAAAATATTTGTGTGGAAAATTTTTTGGCGGGAAAAACAATACCTTATAAAAACCATATAAAAGCATATAAAAACCTTAGAAAAACCTTAGAAAACCGTATAAAAACCTTATAAAATCGTATAAAAACCTTATAAAAATCTTGTAAAACCTTATATAAACTTTATAAAACAATATTAAACCTTATAAATACTTTGTAAAACAGTTTTCGAGGAAATTCTAAGGTTTTATAAGGTATTTATAAGGTTTTTGCCTTTCCGCGGTTGCTCTATATGAACTGGGTCACATGGAATTCCTGCATTTAGATAAGACAATGAGGTTAGTTTTTATATGGTTTTTATATAGTAAATTTAAGGTTTATAATGTTATAAACCCCTTTTTATATGGTTTTTATATGGTTTTTACATGGTATATAAGGCTTATTATATGGTTTTTATAAGGTATTTATAAGGTTTTTGTCTTTCTGCAGTTGCTATATATGAACTGGGTCACATGGAATTCCTGTATTTAGATAAAATAATGAGGTTAGTTTTTATATGGTTTTTACATAGTAAATTTAAGGTTTATAATGTTATAAAACCCTTTTTATATGGTTTTTATATGGTTTTTACATGGTATATAAGGTTCATTATATGGTTTTTATATGATTTTTATAAGGTATTTATATGGTTTTTGCCTTTCCGCGGTTGCTATATATGAACTAGATCACATGGAATTTCTGCATTTAGATAAAACAATGAGGTTAGTTTTTATATGGTTTTTATATAGTAAATTTAAGGTTTATAATGTTATAAAACCCTTTTGATATAGTTTTTATATCGTTTTTACATGGTATATAAGGTTCATTATATAGTTTTTATATGGTTTTTATATGGTTTAAAATGTTCTATAAGCTATTTTATAAGATTTTAAAACCTTATAAATAATTTATAAAACCATTTTACAAGATATTTATAAGGTTTTACGAAGTATTTATAAGTTTTTACAAGGTATTTAAAGGCTTTATAAGCTTTTTATAAGGTTTTTATATGCTTTTATATGTTTTTATATGTTTTTTATATGCTTTTCATATGCTTTTTATATGCTTTTTATATGCTTTTTATAAGGTATAGTTGTTCCGTAATTTTGCCGGGAAAATCCGTTCACAAATTTTTGGCAGGAGTTTTTTGAAAATTTTGACGGGAAATTTTTTGAATTTTTTGAATTTTAAAAAAAAAATGGCGGGAAATTTTTTGAATTTTTTGGCGGAAAAATTTTCGGAATTTTTGGCGGGAAAATTTTTTTGCTGGAAATTTTTGATTAGGATAGGGTTTTGAGTCTTGATGATAGGATTTTGATCATTAAGGGCAATTTGGTCATTTTGCTACAAAATGAGGGGTATTTTTTAAAATGGACATACGAGGGAGGGTATATTTGATTAAGGTATGGTAAGAAAACACATTAAAAGTTCACTATAAATGTCTTGGTTTTTGTAATTTACAATTTTCAATAATTTTAAACCAATCATATTCAATTATTAGACTAATGAAAAACTACAAGTTTGTTGTAGAAGTATTTTTCTTTGATATTATTTAGAATGGATATAATTTACAAAAAAATCTCTATTTTCAGCAAAGTTTCAGATGTTTGTTTTGTATTTACAAAATTCAATATATGTGTGTTTCGTTTAATATATGGTGTTGTTTAAATGTTTGTTTGTATATACAAAATTTCATATATGTGTGTTTAGTTGAATATATGGTGCTGTTAAAGCATGGACAAATAAAATATCGAAAGAAGATTTGACAAATGTTGATTCTTTATATATACGGACTGATGAAAAAAAGTTTACATGGTTGACAGAAATAAGCTTATTGAATACGAGTTAAATCGTTATTAAACTCAGAGCACTAAATGGATAAGTTGAGTGAAACAATAACAGTTGATTCAAAGACTATAAGTTTTTATTTATGTAACAAATATGAATAAGAAGAAAAAAAGCTTGAAAACGAAACTGTGACGATATATGACCAAAAACGCAAAAAGAAGACGAAAATGTGAGATAGGGAAAGAGGAGGAAAAATTGATGCGCTAGTTCATTATTTTGTCTTGAGAAGGTTTCATTTTGTTATCATTGTCATGATCCGTTCCTTACAATGGTGAAGAAGTAGTTAGAGCATCCGCAGTGGTGTACTCGATAGGGTGTTGT
>OVAQ01001585.1:1475-16941 GCA_900406345.1 Erysimum cheiri
AAAAAAAAAAAAAAAAAAGAATGGATGAAATGAAATCTAAAGAGGCGTGTCAAGAATGAAGAAGTCTGACGATTTCTCCGTGGAAAGTGGTTGGGTCACTTGAGCCGTTACGATTCGACATCTAAATTAACCCACGTGACTAATTTCACTCTCTCTCTATCTCTTTACCTCTTTATTGCCCACATGTCCCAATAGTCTCTCTCTCTTCACTCAAATTTCCTTTTAAAACCAAAACAAACTTTATCTCTCTCTCTCAAACAAGAACAAGAATCTCTATCTCTCTCTGTCTCTCTGAAAAAAGATATGGACAATCTTCGAAAACTTAATCTTCACTATGTCTCTTTAACCATAATCTTTGTCTCTCTTACCATCGCGACCAACTTACCTTCTCTTGAAGTGAAATATCCCAACAACAACCCTTTTGGGATGTTACTACGACCGACACCGACTAAGAACCAATCATCGGGTCTACCTACTCGTGTCGGGTCAGATGAGTGTCGGGTTTGGTCACAAGCCTGTTCTGATGAGATTCTTAGGCTAACTTATCAGCCGGATAACGTGGCGTGGCTCAAACGCGTGAGGAGGACGATCCATGAGAACCCGGAGCTAGCGTTTGAGGAGTATGAGACAAGTAGGCTCGTGAGGTCCGAGCTTGATCGTATGGGTATTGTGTATAGATATCCGTTAGCGAAAACGGGTATTCGGGCTTGGATCGGATCCGGTGGACCACCTTTTGTTGCGGTTCGGGCTGATATGGACGCACTACCTATTCAGGTAGACCAAACCTATAATAGTAAATAAATGTTTCTAAATGTTTGAAGTATTTACTTTTTTTTAATAATGTATAGATATGAGTACATGTACATTAGATATACATAAATTGATACAAACAAACTGTTGTAAACATGAGTGGCTCATATTAATTGGGCCGCCTAAAATATACAGTATATATAATGTGGGACTAAGGTCCATGTGAGCATTAAAATTTTGGAAAAAACACATGATGTTCACGTGCGGTTTCACGTAAGACTTTTGTATATGTTAATTGTTAGGTGTACTTTAGAATTGAAATATGATTGTCGAAAGAAAAGTCAAAAGATTCAGTTGTTGTTTGGGTTAAATGTACAATATCTTTGTGTTACCAACCATATTTTGGCATAACAATGTTTTAAACTATATTTCTTATATTCTTTGTTCCATGTGACCATGTGATATTTCCTATTCTAGGAAGAAATATTGTGTACTTGTATTGGTAGTTACAGGCTGACGGATATGTATAGGCTGTGTCACATGCATGTACCAGATATGATGATAATGATAGATTGTGTGGTTGAGGTGATAAGGTTATTGATAAGCATAGAGCTTTCTAGGGAAATTTTAGTTATATTTTTAGAAAGGTTTTTTTTTCTAAGGATTATTGTTATTATATTGACATAATATTAGTTGTGGTCATGCAAAATAGGAAGCAGTGGAATGGGAACACAAAAGCAAAGTTGCAGGCAAAATGCATGCTTGTGGTCATGACGCACATGTGACTATGCTTCTTGGTGCTGCCCATATTCTTAAATCTCGTGAACATCTTCTCAAGGTACTTTCATGAAAAAAAATTTTCTTTAATATTACTTGGTAACTATAAACTTATAAATGATAACTTGCATTTTATAAAGGTTTTGGTTTAAGAGTAAATTATATCTCTTCGACTATAGTATTAATTTTTGTTTCTTGGTGGGTCATTGATTTGTTTTGATATGATAACAAATAATGTGAATTAATGATTTGCTTTTAAACATAAAAGAAAGCATACATTCTTTGGTAACCGAAGAGTTATGATATTTAGGCCCATAGTTTAACCCCTTGTCAGTATTGACTTATCCCAGCCTCATATTTTTTCTACATTGTATTTTTTCTTTATTTTTAACATTTTTCGTCGTTATACCCTTCAATATACTTACAGCTTTATAATTAGTGCTACCAACTAAAGATCGATTGAATAAAGTAAGAAAACTAAGTAAAGTTGTAAAAACTGGCGAGTTGAAAGTTTTTTTTTTGTATAAAATTCCAAATAAAATTATTTAAAACTATTTTTTTGGGCAAATTATTTAAAACTATTTAAATTTTAATCATCACAAACTGTACCTTTATTAAAAATTTTGAACATGACCTACAAATAATTTGAAACGGTTATGAGAAATATGTTTTCCTTGAACTTCTACTTCTTTTGTGATTTTTACAGGGAACTGTGGTTCTTTTATTCCAGCCGGCAGAAGAAGCTGGAAACGGTGCGAAGAAGATGATTGAAGACGGAGCCTTAGAGGACGTAGAGGCTATCTTTGCCGTCCATGTATCTCATTTCCATCCAACGGGTGTGATTGGATCTAGAAGTGGTCCTTTGCTCGCCGGATGTGGAATTTTCCGGGCGGTTATCACTGCGGAAGATAGTGGTGGCGCCGCTAATGTTTTACTTGCAGCTTCTTCCGCCGTCATTAGCCTTCAAGGCATTGTATCTCGTGAAGCTAGTCCTCTTGACTCTCAGGTACTTTTTATTCTTAATAACCATAGCTAGATATTTGAGATTTAAATGATGAAATGTGATTAACATTTTCTCGAATTGTAGGTTGTTTCGGTGACTTCATTTGATGGTGGTCATAGTCTCGATGTGTTGCCGGACACGGTGGTCCTCGGTGGTACTTTTAGAGCTTTTTCTAACTCAAGCTTTTACTACCTTATGAAGCGTATTCAAGAGGTACGTACCATAACCACTTGGACTATGATTTTGGTTTCTTGATTTTGTACTCCTTTAACCGGATCCGAGCCAAACCCAAGGATTTAAAACGTCCAACAATAATTATAACATGACCAGTCCAGAAACAGGCAGGCCCAACAAAATTGAGATCCAGTTATACTCAAAAGTGATACAAAGCAAATTGACCAACCCGAACCAAATTGAAACCGTGATACCAAAGTCTAAACTAATGGACTAAAATGTGGTGTTCTTTTTTAAAAAAAAAGAAGTATCTGAAACCAAAAAAGGAAAAGACAAAGATTTTAGTTTTATTGAACTGAACTAAGATGAAGAAGCCAAAGTTGATTACAATTTGAACTATTACATTTATATTTATATTTGTTTTAGATATGTATATGCACATACAAATAGATGTAATTATATTATATAAGCATAAATTGGATTAGTTAATAATATATAGTTTTAAATTTATTATTATTTTTATTACTTTTATTAAAACCAAACCAATTACAAATAGTGTTTATATACCTTAAATTTTTGTGGTTTTTAGTTTTAGTTTTTTTTCTTTTCAAAAATCTATTTTATATTCGTTCAAGATTTTGAGAAAAGTGTGTTTTTTTTCTTTTTTTTAAAAGATAGAGAATCTAGATTTTGAAACTTCTTACAAATTTATAAAGATAATCCAAAATACTATTTTTATGACTTTCTGAGGATGTTACGAATCATTTTGATAATAATAAGTTCGAACTCTTTTACCGAGCAGGTCTACGGTTCGAGTCCGTATAGCCCTAACTAAGAAATTGATTCTAATAAATCACATTAAAATCTAAATAATTGGTTTTTTTTTTTAAACATGAACATAAATAAAAAAAATTACTAGTTATTAATCATATTAATATTATATTATTAATATTAGAAACTATTAGTAATAGAAGCAAGTCAATGAGTTTTTGTTTTTCATATAACTAATGACGGTACAAATATTATATGTTGGTTGGATTCGGTGCTTGGACTCATCCAGTTCAAATTGTGTATTAGCGACTTTAACTCGGTTATATTTCACACACACAACAATCACAATCGATATTAGATAACCATATTAAAAATATGCATTTTTTTGTAACCCTAGGTACTCGTGGAACAAGTCGGGGTCTTCGGTTGCACAGCGACAGTGAACTTCTTTGAAAAGCAAAACGCGATCTACCCACCAACCACTAACAACGACGCAATATACAATCACTTAAAGAAAGTCACCATCGATTTACTTGGAGATAGCCACTTCACGTTAGCTCCACAGATGATGGGAGCTGAAGATTTCGCCTTCTACTCAGAAGTTATCCCGGCTGCATTCTACTTCATTGGCATTAGAAATGAAGAACTTGGATCAGTTCACATTGGTCATTCACCACATTTCATGATTGATGAAGATAGTTTACCTGTTGGAGCCGCCGTCCATGCCGCAGTGGCTGAGAGATATTTGAATGATAAACATTCATAAGAACTAAGACAATTAATTAATCTTCCTGCCTTTTTTGGGTGGTTATATTTTAGGTGATGCACTAATTATCAATATATATATTTTCTTGAAAATGTTTGTGAAAAGTAGGTTTTTTTTTCTTTTAAATGTGTAAAACTACATATTGCATATGGCGGTATGGTTTTTAGATGAAGCGCTTAGAGTAAGAGATAGCGGTACGAGATCAGTAATCTTTGTAGTGTATAATTTTGGACAACCTTTTCTTGATTTTACAATGGGATATAATATTGGACGTTGAGTATTTGTTTCAAAATCTCTCGCTCTTTTGATATTTTGTTTTAACTTTATCTTTTGTTCAACCAATGTTGTATTTCATTAGGTTATTAAAATAGTGTATGGTTTGATTAAACTCATTAAAAAATCTAGTGAGTGAGTTATTCGATGGATACATTTGTTTTGAAAGGATTAATTGGGTGGTAAAATTTTGGATCAGTTCATGTTTATAAAAAAATAAAAATATATAAATAAAACAATGTTGGAGGAGAAAAATTTGGCAAAGCATGCACTAAGCTATTTGTATTAAACGCTAGTTCTGGTTAATATATAAATTCAGATGGTTGACCAACAAACAAACAAAAAAAAAACTCACTGATTTATTAAGATCAATACAATAAAAGATGGATGTTTTTCTCCTGGTACTGACATCTCGGCATTTTCTTTTAACCTGGTGTTTGACACATCAGTTAAAATCAACATCCAATCATATTAAAACGATTAATTAATACAGCTCAGCCTTTTCTCTGCCACGTCATTAAAAATCTATCAAAAAAAAAAGAAAAAGAAAATAAAATTCAACCATTGATCACTGACCGAATTCGAACACGTCATGGATATCTTAAGCCAAGTAATTGGTGTATACGGCTTCAATTTATAGTGGCTAAACCTTATAACATAATTTTCTAGCAATAATAATTTGCGCAAACTATTTGTCCTACCTGGACCTGTTGGGAGCTTAATTGTACTGATCGAATTCTTTGCCTGAACTTTTGAAATAAAGACACTAAGATTTTTTACACACAACATCAGATTTTTAAGCAGAGAGACTACAAGGAAAAACATAAACCAGAGTTTATTCTCAACTTTTTCTAATGCTGAATTATATACGCTTGATGCAAGATGGATCTCTAATGACCATTAACCAATTAATCAATAACATTTGTGACATTTCAACCAAAATTTACAAATAAAAAAAATAACAAAGAATCAAAATACTTTAATAAAAGTCCACGAAACTGCATGCCATCAGAGTAACCATATCATGGTGTGTATCCCATTCTTCAAAAATATATGTGTGAATTCTCTACTGAAACTTCCACACATAAAAAATTATTTAACTTTATCCACAAGTAACAAACCACAAAAAACCATATTAGAAAGCACAGCGAATTGAGCTATGACACGTGCTAACAATACCAAGCATAACGAACACTTTCCACAAATCTCTTACGCCCCTCATAATTGTTGAGCGACTTTACTGCCCGAGCATCAGCTGAAGTCGCCATTATCCAGAGAGTGTGCAAAGTTCCTCCTTTCCTAAAAATCAATCTCTAAAACGATTCCAAAAGTGTAGAATTAAATCAAGACTTAGCAAGGCAATGGAACAACAAAAGTGAAAGCTTATGTTTGGAAACAAAATCACAGAGAGAGATGGAAAGCAAGATTGGTTCTTTAGAGAGAAAAATCAAGAAAGGATTGGCATCAGCTTCGAAGGAATTTGAGAACGCTGAGAAGGAATTTAAGCTTCTTTTTGGTTCTCAACTAAAGAGGCGGTTGGGTTTCACGACTTGGGTCAGGTTTATTCTGGTTTATCTGTAATCGAATAACATTTTTGGGGTTTGACGTATTTTTTAGGTTTTCCACAACCAATATTTTTATAACTGATTTATCCATTATTTTTCGGCTTAAGCTACAATTCACACTGACTAAAAAAAAACATAAAAAACAAAAAAGAAAAATTACCCGCGGCGTAGCGCGGGTTCTAACCTAGTTTTATATTAATAACAGAGGGTTCATATTTGATTCTTAGCTTGCTATTGCAACAAAGAACAGTAACGTCAACTGAAGTTAACTGCAAGGTTGACAATACCCAAAGTCCAAGAAGAAAATTGTGGAATTCGAAAGCATACAAACGAGGAAGATTTTTAAGATTTTGAGTCATAATTTTCTTGGTTGGCGTGGGATATTCATTTCTGGGTACTTTCTAAAGATTAATAAACTATAATATATTTTTAGCAGGTTTATGGATTGATCTAAGATTGATCCTTGGCAATTCAACTTTCATATTTAATACTTAGCTTGCAAGTGAGACAATACGTAAGTAGCGTCAAATGAAGACCGTTTAAGGGTTGAAATTTTGGTTAACAAATTATAGTTTTTAGGGAAGAAAATCAATTTACAAAAAAATAAAAATACAAGAAGGAAAACAGAATTTGCAAGGACTGTCGAAACTCATGATGTCCGTTGAACTGGATCATCCGAGTTATTAAAAAAAAAAATTCGCAAGGACAAGAATACATACGTAGCAAGGTATACCTAAAGATCATGGAGATTTTCTTAGAATGGAATATTTTTTGTTTTTTAGATGTTAGAATGGAATATATTAAGAGAAATATTGATGAAATGGAAAAAAAATGGTATAAAAACAATTTGAGATTGTTTCAAGAATCAACTTAAACATTTGCGTATGTGTGCCAGACGGTTTTTTAGTATGTGCGAGTAGAGCGATCGAACAGTGTCCCGATTTAAAAAATAAAATATTTTAAAATTTTTTTTAAATATTATAATTTTTTAGAGCTTATAAATTTTTCAAAACTAGATTATACCACATTATATATATCTATAATAAATTTGAGATGATGTGTGTTTTTTCCACAAGAAATATAGAATTTTAGTTATCAAAAAAAAAAAAAATCCAATTTCCAAAAATAATTTTTTCTTTATATAATTTTGCAAAGTGTACAAATTTATTTCAAATGATAAAGGTTGTAAACTTATTTGAAATAAGCAAATTTATACCAAAATTAAACAATTGAAAACACACACGAACAATCAATAATTAGTTGAATATAAACTTTTATTCTCGCCACATAATATTGCAGCAGCTTGTAGAGCAAAGTACGTAACTATAAGATCTGCACCAGCTCGACGTATACATATCAATGACTCCATCATAACTTTGTCCTCATCGATCATCTTCAGAAGTCCAGCTGCTTTGATCATGGAGTACTCACCAGAAACTTGGCAAGCTCCAATGGGCAACAAAGTCTTGTCCTTCAATAATCGTATGATATCGAGAGAAGGTAACGCTGGCTTCACCATTAGAATATCAGCTCCTTCAGCTTCATCTTCTAGTGCTTCGAGCAATGCCTCTCTTGAGTTTGCTGGGTTTATCTGATAACTTTTATTTACCCACCATTTAAACAACAACAAATTAATTAGAAGGGCAACCTAAGAAACCTTATAGAGAAATACGTAAACAAGGTTGTAATGGTTTCATGTTGACCAAAACTAAAGAAGGGTTTCTTGGAAAACGTACGTTTTCTTGTCCAATGCCACTTTGCGAAAACGGCCATATAATGAACTTGTGTACCTGTTGGTAGAATGACAACAGTTAATTTAGGTTGTACTTATTAAAAAATAAAGCAAGATGATGAAAAGTTAAGTAATATTTTACTTGACAGAGTAAGACATGATGGAAACATGGTGAAAGCCCTCAGCATCTAGAGCTGCACGAACCGCACCTACACGACCATCCAACATCTCACTCGTACAAACAACATCTGCTCCAGCTCGTGCCTGCATCCGTTTTTATTAGAATTGTAAATGTTTTGCTTCTTTTCAAAAAAAACTTTATTTATTTTAATTTTTAAAATTTTTTTGTAATTACTAAGAGGTTCCAGACCTAGTTCCGTACATCCTCTCAGTAGTGAGCTATTGACAATTGCTAAAATGGTTTTATTTTTACCTGAGAAACTGCTTGTTTGCGCAATTGGTGAATTGTTTCATCATTCAATATCACCCCTAAAAAACATAGATTGAATGATATTTCAAGAAATCGCAACGAAAGTGTCGTGTTTTCTTTAAAGAAGTGTACCAATATATTTCTTACCATCTTCTCTTACGATCCCACCATGCCCACTTGATGAGTACTCATCAAAATTGACATCGGTGTAAATAACCTTGCACAAATCAAAAAGAAACGAGTCATTATATATCATGCTCAAAATCACTTCCTCTAGCTAATGATCAAAGAGGACGTATATATGTATGTATCTTACGAGATCAGGGAATCTGTCTTTGAGAAGACGAACTGTTCTAGGCACTAGACCATTGTCATTGAACGCCTCTTCCCCTGTTGGAGACTAAACAAGGAGAGGTTGATTATTGGTGTATAGGAACTTCATGTGGGTTTATATATAATAAATTAAGAAGAAAAATTATGTATACCTTTAACGCCTCAGGAACTTTAGGATACAACATTATGCTATTCACACCAACATCTCGTGCCTTTGCAACCTATTCTCCTCTCAAAACATGTACAAAAGTGGTTTAGGTTCGTGCTTAGCCAAGAAGAATGCTTCATTATTATAACATATAGGAGGCTTAAAGGCTTTATGTTAGGTCCTTGTTAGAACAATTCGTGAATAAAATTATTTTCAATATATCAGTTCTTAAGTCTCTAAGTTAATGAAAAGATACAATACTCACTTCTTCAAGAAGGCTGTGTCTCCAGCCAAGCATGTAACGTCCAGGCATAGTTCTTATCGGAATGTCTACTTCACCTGCGAGGCTCTCATGCAGTTATATATACGTAGATTAATAAAAGAGATGTTAATGCATAAAAAACTATTAATCTTTTACGATAATTAGGTTAATCCTGAATCAAAACTCAAACTAACCTTGATGAATGAAGAGCGGGTAAATAAAATTTGCTGGAGAGATATTAGTTTCTTGAAAGGCAGCTCTCTGAGTAGGAGACTTGCGGTTACGACGTGGACGTCGGCTTAGCTGCTGAAAACACTTAAAATCACATTAGATTGAGAACAAATAAATAAATAAATAAATGGTCCCCGGTCCAAAAGAAATTGTGGTCTTTATTTTTTTTTTTGGCCAGTAATTCCAATGAAAAAAAAAAAAGTGTTCACTTACAAGTGGCTGAACAATATCAATCACAGGTGTGGCCCGACGGGCGGCCAGAGGGACGGACGGAGGGGCGGCCAGAGGGGCGGCCGGAAGTGCCTCAGAAGCATTTACCGGCCATATCAAGGTGGAGTCGATCCTTTGAAGTTGACAAACAACTTTTGTGCCTCGGAAAGGATTGATTCTGACGTTATACGACGCAGCTTTAAGGCCCATGCAGCTCTTCTGCTCGAAGTCTTTCATCGTTGGAATCTTGCAAGGAGATCTAAACATGGATGAAGCCATGTGTATATGTTGATGAAATGGAACTCGTATATGAGATGAAGATGTAAAATTCAGAGAGTGAGAATTTGATATTATAGTCCTCTTTTTTTCTGTGAGAGAGAAAATTCAAAACCTTAAACTATTCTCTTATTTCTTGGTTTGCTAAATTTCTCGATTACACTTATAAGTTATAACGTGCAGCTAATATACATGCACCATGACAATTGACAAAATTTCATTATGAGTTATGTAAACATATCTTAGGTGATCTACGATATCTTTTTATTTTTATTTTTTAAGAAACTTAATCTACAATATCTTTTTGACAAACAAATCTTGTAGACTTGTAATTGACATAATGTACATGATACTGATATGAATATATCGTAAGCAGAATACATACACATCACAGCTGTTAACTTTTTTCTTTTGGTGTCTAAATGTTTTTTAAACGAAGAAAAATCCGATTTTCTATAAGCTTTGATTCGTATTGATCCAGCTGGATTTTGTCTACATTACATATATATACATAGAGAGAAGAGAGGAAGTGATAATATTTCCTATTTTTGTATACAAGGACTGCATGTGAATGCGCACACACATATATGTATGTTTCTTGTCATTTTACGACACCATCAACTCATTATCTAAAATTATAATACATCATCAACTCTAAGATACATCAGAAGCTTATATGATTTCATAAGCGAATTTAGGATTATTTTTTATATGAACGCAATTGAATATTTATGAGTATTTAAAATGATGAATCTGTTCATTTAATTAGTTCGTTTCGTATCAAGATAAAATTTTATATGTTTTGGTGGATTAGTCCACAAATGATTGCAGTCGTAAAAACATCATTGTTCATTTAGGTCTTTTTTAAAGTGAAAAGTTAAATTTTGTCATTTTATACAAATATTAATTTTGTAGTTCTGCATTATTCTTTGTGAACTTTTTTTTTGTATATTAATTATAAATGTTAGGGTGCTACAAATAGTAATATATATATCCTCTTAAAATTCTCTTTTTCTTATAAGATGTTTAGTGCGTTTCACTAAATTTGTATATACTAACTTTATTATGTTTTTGTATTCGAAATATATATTTGGAAAAGAAAAGAAGAAATATATATTTAAAAAAAAAAAAAAAAAAAAAAACTTTATTATGTTTTTGTATTCGAAATGTACTTCTCATACGTCTATTATGTTTGCAGCTCTGTTAAGCCTCTGCGAAGTTTAAATCTTCCCAGTGTATGGATCAAGTAACATACATATTTTACCATGAATTTAATTTCTTTATAGTCAAAACGGAAGCTTAAATGAACTATCTAATAAAATATATGATTTGGTAATAGATAAAATGGATTTGTCCGACTGCTCCTATACGTCCCGTTACTTCCTTGGGTGGAGAAGAAACCAATTGGGTTAAATGTTTTTTTTTTTTTTTAATTCAGTGTTTGATGTCTCTAAAATATTACTAATAATATTGTATTGAACCTTTATGATGATCAGGGTGCAATATCTCACAAGTTTCAGAGAACATGCAACATGATTTTGAATCTTTAGATAACGTAAATTCATATGTTCTTAACATTTTCTCTACTGAACCAAATAATGGTAATTAATCCGAAATTATCTACACTTAACATGCATAGTTTATATGATATGGTATACATATGATCATTTAATTTATACATTAATGTTGGTTTAATTTTGGTAGTTATATTAGCAGTAGGAGGCGTCGGCTTGGGTGCAGCAGCAGCTCTCTATTTTGCGAGTTGCTTTGTCTTTCGACAGGTCCCAAAATTGTTATAGGGATCAACGGTTGGCTTCCTGGCTTAACGTAGACTCTTCAAGCACTTACATAACTTGTCACATTTTTTTTTTAATATTAATTTACATACCTTTTAGTAATGGAAAACCAAACTTGACCTTGTAGGAGGTTACAAGACAATATGTATTCTGCTTTTGGGACTTTTAATCGTGCTGCAACGCTACGAGTTTTACTAACTCATGGAACTTGTATGTGTTATAAGTTGTATTAACATCTATATATGTAATTTAGTATTTTTAGATAACAATTGTGAGATCCTTGACAAAAAAAAAAGAAAAAAAAAAGATAACAATTGTGATCATGCTAATTCTTGCAATTTTTGTGTTGCAGCTGATGATGTAGTTCCTTCTGCATTTGCAAACAGATGTGCTCACTCACTTCGCTTGGCTGGATTTCCAGTCATGTTCAAACGATGTGGAGGGTCTAAAACATTGATTACTTCACACTTTATTTTTTATTTTTGCTATCATTTTTAACTTATTTCTCTAAATTTCGGTTGTATATATCATGTGCAGGGATCAAGTAATGAATGAGGTTCGCGCATGGATCACAATATGGCTCTAAGGATATAGTTTGACTTTGCATAAAGCAGATAATTGGAAACAAAACTAGCATACAATATTAATATCCATTAGAAAGTGTTCTAGCTTTTAGTATAGAGGATATCAACTAAAATAAATATTCTATTACATATTAATTAAATAATATTTTAATTTTTTTTTTATCTATTTAATATCAGAACCACTAAACATATCTGAGTTATATCCGATATCAACTAAAATAAATATTCTATTACATAAATTATTTACATAAGGGGTTAACTAAAAAAAAAAAATTGTGGGCTCCATTCTTTTGTGGGCCTTGGGGCTGTGCACCTATTGTCCCTCCCACTAAGCAGGCCTGGACATTCACAGTCTCTGTACAATTAACAAGAGTACTTAATTTATAAGCGTTCTCGATTACATTGGAATAAGTACGTATAGTACATATAAATCGTGAAAACAAACGTAAACATAAGCGTAAACGAAAACATGATACCTAACTTAATATGGTCTGTTGATTTTTATTGCATAATCTTATAGAAACTTGAAGAACAAAGAATGTATTTATGGATGATATCTGCCTTTCTTGGTGTAAGACTTTAAGTAGATCAACGACTACATCATCACCTTTTCCTCATCGATCATCAAGTTTTGAGGCTTTAGACTTTGATCATCTAGTACTCACTTGAAACTGAATGGACAATATAGTATGATCCTTTAATAAGAGTATTATATCAGAGAAGATAGAATGGCTTCACCATTAGGACATTAGCTCCTTCAGCTTTGTTTTCTCGTGGTTTGATCGATGCCTCTCTTGAATTTGATGGTTCCATCTGATAACTTTTGTTCACCACCATTTGACAAAAACAAAAGCAATAAAAAATGCTAGGAAATATTTAAATAGTACACTTAGTTATTTCATTTGGGTTGCAATTGTTTCAAACGTCAATTTATATTCCTGCTCACGTTTACATGTAATTATTTCTTTCGGGAAAACTTTTATATTTTAAGTAAATAATTTTGTCGAACGTAAACACAAATGTTAAATGCAAATTAGATTTTTTTTCTGCTCACTGCGTTTGGCGTGTGCGTTGCCGTTTAACATTAAAAATAGTATCTAAAATACTCGATATTTTGGTTTCACTCCGAGTTATCAATATAATATTTTATCATACCTTTGTTTGTTTTTTCTTTGATTTTACATCATATTTCATCATACATTTGTTCCTGAAACCTTTCTATTTGTTTGGCTCTTACGACGAAGATCTAAACCTAATTCCCCAAATCCAATTTACAACGTTCGAGTGCGGACCTTGCATCCATAACAGCCTCATAATCGTGCACCATTGTTCTTGTAAATGCATATATGTACGTTGAGAAAAATAACCCATATATGTTATATATCTTACAATCAATGTAAAAAGAATATTATCTACATATTGGCAACTTGACATATATTCACATGATTTCTGTGACCTGATATTTAGTAAAATGTAAACGACGTGATTAGGGAAGAAATATTATAACTTATTTTCTAATGAGATAAAAGTTGCGAAAAATGGTTTGAAATAGATAATGGTTATGCTCGTATGACCATTGGTATAAATTTATCTTTTAATTTTTTTAAAGATTTAGTATAAAATAAAAGAAGAAATATAATAAATAAAAACGCCACTATATAAACTAGTCCACTCTCGCAAAATTGTATCCATGCACAAACTAGTTCATTTACACTGACTAATCTTTTCCTTTTAGCTCTAACAATGAGTAACTTCATTTTAAACACAACACTCCTCGTAGCTGTGCTATACCTCATCTCTCTCCCTATTTCAACCTTTGGATTACCAATGAAACCATGGCCTAGGCCGTCGGAACCAGCAGCAGGCCACAACCATCACAAAGGCTCTGACCGCCTAGGAGACTCCAAGGTTGGTTGGGCTAGCTCTTTTGTATCAGACTCTAAGGCACCTCTATCGTCCCCGAGATTGCTACCGGGGTTTCCCTACATCCCGGGGCTTCCTACTATCCCAGGAATCCCCATCATCCCAGGGCTTCCTAATATCCCGGGAATCCCCAACATCCCGGGACTTCCCAATATCCCACTGATACCAAACATTCCAAGTATTCCTAACATCCCAACACTACCAAATATCCCCGGGCTTCCTAACATTCCAAGGATTCCTAACATCCCAACACTACCAAACATCCCCGGGCTTCCTAACATTCCAGGCCTCCCTAACCTCCCGGGGCTCCCTAGCCTCCCGGGCCTTCCTAGACTTCCGGGACTGCCTCCTCTACCGTCAGTCCAGTTACAAGTTGTCTCGCAATCGGCTGAAGTGGAGAAGTGCTTGACGAAAGATGAATCAAAGACCTCAGAGAAATGCTTTCCACAGATATTGTCGAGCTGGACAAAGAAAGATTTTGCATTGGACAGGGACTGCTGTGGGATCGTTGTGAATATGGACAGGAAGTGCAAAAGCCACGTTCACATGTTCTTCAAAAGCCCATTCTTCGTTCCTCTTCTTCGATACTCGTGTCACATCAAGCACACCAAAAACTAAGCGAGTCCCTTCAATGGATATTTATTTAGTTTTATTTGGTACCATAGTTTTCTGTCGTTATTATGAACTTATTACTTGTTCTTCGTTGAGTTATACGGTGCTTATTAAACAAAATAATTAAATCCTACTAATAATATTATGAAAGTACATTTTTAAAAATAACAAAAACCATTGTAAATATTAACATTGAAAATAAAAATTTTTAATAACAAAATCGTTTGATAGCTAAAAGTTAATTCAGTGTTTTTTTTGCGGTTTAAAAAATACCTGTTTACAAATTGTTTTTGACCCGATTTCCTTTTATTAAATAGATCATTCATCTAATAAACAGCGGTATATCTTAATTAGTTAAAGAAACAACCATAACAAACTTATTTATGTTGTAAACCACTTGATGGATGAACTCCATAACCGTGGCCCATGTCCTAGAAGGTTAGGCCCGTCGGCCCATCAGCCCGTCGGTCCATCGGTCCATCGGCCCGTCGTCCCGTCGGCCCAGTCCGTAAAGACAAGCCATAGTTGGTCCGGTCCGTAGGCCCGGCCCATGGAGACAAGACCCTAGGCTTAGTGGGCCTTTGTATACCTAGCCCATTAGAATTGTAACCTCCTCATATGTATATATATATGTGATGTAACCTCATTCATAATCATTAATAAGATCAATAAGAAGTCGGTTTATCACACGTTATCAGCACGAGTTTGCTCTTAACAACCCTAACCCTAAAAATCGCAAAACACTGTTCACAGCGACACTGTTCATCTCGGTACTGTTCACGGCGACAATGTTCATCGCGGTACTGTTCATCGGTACTGTTCATCCGAGCATGAGTTACCGAGGTCTTTA
>OVAQ01001586.1:0-15956 GCA_900406345.1 Erysimum cheiri
TATTTTGGTTATTTTATATAAAAATATAATTTTGATTGTAAAAGTAAGAATTTTTTAAAAAAAAAATATGTTTTGAACAGAGATTAGGGCTCTAATAGGGTCGGAAGGAATTGCCCATGGTAGAATCGTCTATGTAACANGTTCTCTCATAAGTTGTAATAGTTAATAAATTCAGACGACTAAAAAAAAAGAACAGAGATTAGGGCAAAGATGTATTTGAAGCGATTGTCTAAATACCGTGATCAGTTGACAAAATAAAATATACCATTCTCTTAAATCACCTTTTACTTCAAGTCTTCAACAACTGTTTGTCAAATAGTATAAAGTTTGTTTTAGATACTTTTCATTTACAAAATAAAATAAAGTTAGATACTACTAGTGTGGTGTTAAAAAAAAAAAAAGATACTACTAGTGTAATAATAAGCTTGGGCCAAGCATATCTCCATCAAAATTAAAAAATTTAAAACGGCAAATAACTGTGTCGTTTCGAATACCACTTTAGAAGAATCTCTCTGCTTTTAACTACTCTCACTCTGCAAATTTTATAAGCCGTCGAAGCATATTACAGCTGTCAATCATCGAAAGCATGTGACGCGTCTTCCATTTTTATATCCCACTCTCTTCAATCTACACGTGTAATACACACTCCATTCGATTCCCGCCACGTCATAATCTGGATACTAATGTAACACAAATCAGGCGAGTAAATTTAAGATTTCTTACTCGCGAAGCTGTCGGTTTAAGACGTGAAAGCGAGACGGCTGATTTTGGGAAAAAAAAATTAAAAAACGTTGTCTCATTCTTGGAGCAAAAAAAAAGCAGATAAGTAAAATAAAAGAGAAAAAGACATTAATTACGACATTACCCTTAAATTTCTCCGAAAGGCGAAAATAAAAATTTGCGCCGCGTTTCAACGTTTTCATTTCCTCCTCTTCTCTCAAATCCAGAGAAACTCATGAGATTCTGAGAATCGTACTTCTCTCCGTGTTTTTTGTGCTTACAAGAAGTTTTTGAAGATTCGCTTTCTGCTCGGAAAGTTAATTGTTTTCTCTGTGAGCTCAAAATCTTTTGATTTGTAGAGGTAATTGTTAATTTTCTTGGTTCTTTTTCCAGATATTTTCTTGTTTGATTTTTCTAGGTTTTCATATGATTTAAACCTAATTTATATTTTTGATAGATATTGTTCGTTTTTGTGTGTAATAGGTAGGTTGATTATTTTTTTTTTCTGATTAGTTTGTCGTTTTCTGATTTTTTTTTGTTTCTACAGTCGGCGAGAAAGTTTTTCTCGGGAAAAAAATGGAAGTGGAAGTTGTTTCGGGAATCGGAGAAGAAGCGAAACCTAAAGCTTGTTCTTCAGAAATTGAGTCAGATAAACAACACGAATCAGCTGAGAAAACCCTAGAAAATGATGGTGGTGTTCAAGAAAACGGTGTTAGGGTTTCTGAAAACGGAGAGAAAAAGACTGATGAGGATGATGAAACGAAGGAAAACGTTGTTGAGACTGAGAAGAATTTGAACGAATCTGAAGATTGTGTGATGAATGGAGTCTCGTCTTTACTGAAATTGAAGGAGGATCTTCAAGAGGAAATTGAAGATGAAGAAGATGATGAAGAAGTGGAAGAAGAGCATGGATACTGTGTTGGAGATTTTGTGTGGGGTAAAATCAAGAATCATCCATGGTGGCCAGGTCAGATTTATGATCCATCAGATGCTTCTGATTTGGCATTGAAGATAAAGCAAAAGGGGAAATTGCTTGTGGCGTATTTCGGAGACGGGACATTTGCTTGGTGCGCTGCGTCGCAGTTGAAACCGTTTGCAGAGAGTTTTAAAGAGTGTTCGAAGATGAGTAATTCGAGGAGCTTTCTCGGTGCCGTGGAAGAGGCGGTTGAAGAAATGGGGAGACACATTGAGCGTTTATTGGTATGTGATTGTTCTGAGGAGAAGGATAAGTTTGATAGTCGTGTAGTTGACAATGCCGGGATTAAGGAAGGTGTTTTGGTGCGGGATGTGAGACGGGAAATGATTTCGTCTTTGCTGGTTGGTAAACATGGAGAGATTCTTGAAGATGTTAAAGGCTTTGCAGAGACTGTTAGTTTTAGTGGTTTGCTTGAGTTGGAGGTATTGAAAAGGAAGGTATCTGCGTTTTATCGGTCTAAAAGAGGATATGGTTTGCCTGAGTATCATGAGCCTCAATCAGTTCCTGGACTTGAAGATAAGAACAAGAGTGATGATGAGGAAGATGAAGACGAGACTGTTAATGATGGGTTAGAATGGCGTGCTAAACGTTTTAGTGCAGTAGTAGAAGCTGCTTTGGATCATGAAGAGTCGTCGATTCAGAGATCGCTAGAGAAGTGTTCTGGGTTCCCTGATCATAGGCTGCTCCACAGAAGGAAGGAGAAAAGCATTGCTGACATATTAGAGAATGAGTCTGCTGCTAAGGTGAGGTTTGAGACAGAACCTACAGATGGAGATGTAAAGTCAAATGTAAAGTCGGGTAGGAAGAAAACAAAACACCATGATGAAGTTAATGGTGAGCTTGAAAATGTAACCACCACTGCACCCCGGAGGAGAAGAAAGAATGAAGTTTCTAAAATTGAAGACGTTGGTCACAAGCAAGTGGAAGAAAGTAGCAAAGGCAAAACTTCGAGGAAGAGAAAGAAAAGGGATGTGGATGATGATGATGATGGGGGTGGAAACAGAGAAGAGTCGGATCTTGAAATAGATATTGATTCAACTCCGTTAGCTTCACTGCGGAAAAGGGTCAGGGGTGATGCTTCAGGTCTTGAAAAGGATGCTGGAAATAGCGAGACTGCCACACTATCATCAAAGAGAGAGAGGAAGAAGAGCAAGTACCTTTCGCCTGATTACTTGTCAGATTTTTCACGGAAAGGGAGAAAAACGAGCAAAACTGAATATGAATCTTCTCAAGTTTCAAGTCAGAGCCAAGTAGGAGAGCAAATGACTGATGCTAGTGGTAGCCTCGTGGCAGTGGAAGAGGAAAAGCTGGATAAACCTTGTGAACCATCATTTGATAATGGGTTAGGTCGTGAAGAACTGTCAGAGGAACTAAGTAATGCTGTCGATTTTCTGAGATTGGGAGCTACACCAAAGGAAATGCAGGATCTAATTCGTGTATCTGCTCTTGGTACACAATATCCAAAAGACAGTAGCTCAAGAGACATGGTAAGAGAATTCATGACCATCTATAGAAGCTTCACGTATCATGATGGAGCCAATCACAAGTTTTTAGGGAGTTATGATAAAGAAAAGGAAGAACTGAATGAGATGGTCAAACCCGCGACTGATGGGACAGAGAAGAAAGATAAGAAACGTAAAGCGAAAGAGCAAGCAGAGGAGATTGAGGAAACTGAAAAAGAAGAGAATAAAACAGACAAGTGTGGGACGCTGAAGAAAGAGCGGAAGCATAAGAAGTCTGAATCAAAGAAGCAAGCGGATGAAGGAGAAGAAACCACCCGAAAAGAGTCGAGTGAGTCAACAAAGAAAGACAGAAAACGTAAGAAGACTGAATCAAAGAAGCAGGCGGATGGAGAAGAAGAAATCCGAAAAGAGCCAAGTGAGTCAGTTAAAAAAGAGAGAAAACGTAAGAAGCCTGAATCAAAGAAGCAAGCGGAAGCGGGTGAAGAAGAAGAAACCCAGAAACAGTCGAGTGAGTCAACCAAGAAAGAGAGGAAAGCAAAGAAGCCTAAACATAACGAAGAAGAAACCCCGAATGAGACTGTGAAACCCGAGAAGAAGAAGAAGAAGAAAAGAGAGGGAAAGTCTAAAAAGAAAGAAACTGAGAAGGAATTTTCAGGAGCTGAGCTACATATTATATTTGGTCCTGGTTCCAGTTTGCCTAAAAGGGAAGATCTGATTGAAAAATTTGAAAGGTTTGGAACTTTGGACAAAGAAAGAACTGATATGCTCGACGACAACGTCTGTGCCCGTGTTGCTTTCTTGGATGTAGCTGATGGAGAAAAAGCCTTTGAATCCTCACAAGAGAAATGTCCGTTTGGTTACATTTCGACGGTTAAATACAGACTCAAGTATCCTAATGAGAGAACAGAGGAGAAGAAAACTGAAGCTGAGGTTGCAGAGGCGACAATGGAGGTGGAATATCTGAAGAAAAAGCTGGAGGAGATGAGATTGATACTTGATGAATGTGAAGGAGGAATGACTGAAGAAGTGAAAGTGAAATTTGAAGGTGAGGTGGTAAATTTGTTGGAGAAAGTGAGAAAGTGAGAGAGATGAGATCTTCTTAGGATTTATCGTTTATGTTTTCATTTTGTTGGTTGAGAAGTTTCAGGAGACTTTTGCAGGGTTTAGGATATTTTATGGTTTTTGCAAAACAAAAGAAAACTATTCTGAGAAGTTGAGATGATATATACTATGATCTTGTTGTCATAGGTTAGAATTTAGATCGATGTTCTCTGTTTTTGTGTAGCCAAAATTTGATTAGATGCTAAACCCCATTATTGGGCTTTTGGTATATTACTCTCTTGAAAGCCCATTGATACTATCTTCTTCTAAGCAAACTATTCAATATCTGTCGGAACAATTAAGANCTATGATCTTGTTGTCATAGGTTAGAATTTAGATCGATGTTCTCTGTTTTTGTGTAGCCTTTTAACTAGTTTACAAAATTTGATTAGATGCTAAACCCCATTATTGGGCTTTTGGTATATTACTCTCTTGAAAGCCCATTGATACTATCTTCTTCTAAGCAAACTATTCAATATCTGTCGGAACAATTAAGAACCGTTTTATGAATTTTAATTAGCCATGTCTATTTCATGATGGATAACCATTCCAATCCTGATTTTTTTCCAGACCTTATATTTTCCCAAATCTTTTTGAGAATGAAAACTTTGGTTACGCGTTTGATTGAATTCAAGTATTTCATTCAAACGGGTAGGAGGAAAAGATCGAAAATACTTTTGATAGTCTGGTCTATACAAAAGTAATATCTCAGCTTACCGAAAAAGCAATATATTCGGATTTCACCATTCTCATTCATGTGATAACAAAGCTAAGAGAAAGAAGACATAAATGATCAATGGCAAAATTCCTCTTCGTGAGTGCAAATACAATTTAATCTGACTGTGACCGATGACCTGCTTTGGTTTCCAAATTCCTCTGTGTATGTACAAACTCAAACGAAACAAATTTGCTGCAGAGGCCAAACCCATGTCTGTTGTTTGTCAGATCTCGTAGTCTATATCTGTTGCATTCTGGGAATCAGATTGCTTCACCAACCGTTCCTGCTCATCATACCGATCAAGGTTCTCACACGGAGCCGGGAAGATTGTGCCTATCACACGCCCCTCCACGTACGCACACTGGAATATGTGCTTTTTCTTGTACGTTATCCCCACTGACATGTCCCTGAAGGTTACATTTTTAACCGGAATCTCTTTGCTTCCTTGGATACGAACTGGTACACGTACTCCTTGACCGTAAATCCCGGTGTAGTTTATGTTCTCCAGCACCGGGAAGGCCTGGGGATTGAATCCACCATCTGGGTGCTCGTTGTAGTCTGTTTTAATGACAATGCCAACCCTCAATTCATCTAATGTGACATTCCGGAATGTTATATCCCGGACATATCCGCCTCGTCCTGGTGCAGTTTTTATCCTAACTCCACGCCGGGAACTCCAAATCAGAATGTTCTCTACTGTGATATTCGAGACACCACCAGACATCTCACTTCCTATCGATATACCAGCACTGTTTTGCAGAGAGGATTTAGGTACAAGTCAATTATTAGATCAAGATTGATTAGAGGAAGCAATTCTCTCTTACCTAACCATGGAGCGGATGGTGAGGTTGCGGATGAGTATGTTCTTTGAAGGTCGTCCATAGGTAGTTCCATACTGGTCCCAACCGCTCTTTATTGCAATTCCATCATCCCCAACGCTGATGTAAGAGTTCTCAATTATCATGTCCTCGCACGAATCTGATGCACAACAAGAAGATATTAGCCACCATTAAAGCCAAGTAAGTAGTGTATGCATATCATCCAAGCCCACACTCTGACCTGATTTGTATCTATAAGATTCTATGTTAGGTACCATTAGGTACCACATGCTTATAAGTACCACTCGGATATAATGAAAGGAGCTGTGTCGCTCTTTAGCATATGAAATTCCTGAAGTCTACATATACTAGTCGCTAGAATCCTATAGTTGGAAACTAGGGTTTTTTCGCCCTCTTGTTTCATTGTTATTACACCTTAGAGGCTTTAGTGATATCACTACTAATCAAACCAATCTTGCAACTCTTGCCATCTTGAATGTTTCGGTTTGGTTATTATAGGTATCACATGAGCTCAGGTACTTGATTCTTTTGTTAACTATCTGAATTGCATCGTCCAGCCAAAATNCTAAACCAATCTTGCAACTCTTGCCATCTTGAATGTTTCGGTTTGGTTATTATAGGTATCACATGAGCTCAGGTACTTAATTCTTTTGTTAACTATCTGAATTGCATCGTCCAGCCAAAATGAAAATTACTTACCAGGATCGATACCATCAGTGTTTGGGGCTTCAAACACAGGCGCCAAAATGGTCATATTGGTGATTGTGACATTTTTGCAGTCATATGGGTGAAGCGTCCAAAATGGAGAATTACGCAAAGTGATATTGGCAAAAACAATGTCACTTGACCACATTATCTGCACCAGTGGTCCTCTCGTGTGGTTGAGCAGCTTTTGGCGATACTTCTTCCACCACGTTTGCCCCTGCCCGTTGATGCTACCGTTATTCCCTGTTTTCCATCATTAATTAGCTATCAATCATAAAGCTTACAGAATAAACGCCCAGGTTTGGCAAAGAAAGAAAAGACAATTAGCCACATAGGTTGAGTAATATGTGTGAACTGAAAAGATGGCTTTAATTATCTAACAGAGAAACTTAGTCGATTCTTCACTTAAAGCTCTTGTTCAGCTAAGAGCAATTCATAACAAATTTCAACCAGCTTATAGAAAAATCATTGATAGATTACGCTTTTGCCTGAAGATGCCTCATCTCAATCAACTAGAGCTTAAAGTAGTGTTAGACTTGATAATTACTATTCAAGAACCCCAAAAGTGNCAGTCGCTTCTTCACTTAAAGCTCTTGTTCAGCTAAGAGCAATTCATAACAAATTTCAACCCGCTTATAGAAAAATCATTGATAGATTACGCTTTTGCCTGAAGATGCCTCATCTCAATCAACTAGAGCTTAAGGTAGTGTTAGACTTGATAATTACTATTCAAGAACCCCAAAAGTGAGGTTAAACAGTAGAGCTATGGTTTTACTTTTACATAGCCTTGATACATTGAAAATCCTCTCCAAACAATTCAACAACTACCTAAAACACTTAACCATAAAGAAGAGTCGCAAGTTATTATGAAAGAAAACAGTCCGCATGACTGACCTGTGACGACAACATCTCGGAGATTCTGTCCATGAATGAAACTTCCATAACGTGGTCCAGGATGCTCTCTTCCATAACCATATGAAGGTAAAGGAGGAAGCAGAGGCCAATACTTTTCATCCTAAATAAATATAACAACACAAGCCAAAAAACGACCTCAAGTTAAGCTTCTTGGATTCTACAAGACCAATTCAATAATGCAGCAAAATGATGAATAAATCAATAGTGAAGCAATCTATTACTCTCTCTACTCAACTCTCAACTTCAAAGCCCAACAAAATTCATCCCAAAAACGAGAAAGATCTAATTTTGCATAAAACCCTTTTCAGGGTAACAAATTCTGCAATAAAAAACTCTGAAAATTAAACCAATTCTTAAGTATAGCTTCTCATCATGATGATCAATAAAATTACAAACCCTAAAATCAAAATGATCAAAAAAAAAAAAAAAGAACAAACCTGAAGAGCAAGAATCTCAGCATTCTCATGGAGGAAAAGCGTCATGTAACTAGTGAGATTAAACGGAGCAGTGAGCCATTTACCAGGAGGAACATTAAGCTGACCACCACCATTCTTAGCCAACTTGGAGATCTTATAAATAGCTTTCTCAAAAGCTTCAGTATTAATCGTAACTCCATCACCCACAGCACCAAAGTCAGTTAAATTGAAAGCTGCAGGTCTGAGCTTAGGGAATATTCCTCCTCCTCCTCCTACAGAGGTTGAAGAAGATGACCAGAAATTAGAGAAATTGCTGTAGAGATTGCTCGAAACGCCGCCGAATTGCCAAATGAATAAGGAAACAAAAGTGGCGATCCAGAAAAGAGTGATGAGAGATTTGTGAGATGAGAAGAAACGTCTTGGTAAAGGATCTAACATGGTTTATTTTGGATTTAGATGATGATGATGATGATGAAGAAGAAGAACATTTGGAGGAGATTTTTTTTAGATCTTTGAAGAGATTTGGTGAGATGTTATGAATCAGGATTTGTTAGTGTGTGTTGAGAGATTTGAGTGAATCTTAAAGGAAAATACAAAGACAACATCAAGTTTGTGTGTTTGTTTGTTTGTTGAAACTAAAACGTCTCGAGAGAGAGAAAGCGATTGAGTGAGAGAAGTGTGTTTGTTTGATTAAAGAACTTAAACCGGAAAAATTGAAGTAGTTAAATTGAAACCGAACCAAAATATACTAAACCGTTTGGTTTTGTTAATTTAGAATCTCGTTTGATCTCACAGATCCACCGCAAAATCAATAAGTCTAGACTTGAAATCCACCTAGGATTCGAAATCTAGAGTTCAGGAAGATGATCTAAGAGAGAGAGAGACGATCACCTTGATGAGGCTGGACCCAAAAGCTTAGTACGATTCAGAGATTTTAGAGTGACAGAGGTTGAAGATAATGTTTTTTTTGTTATTTTCTTCTTCCAAAAGGAAAAGATGCCTTTCAGACCGGTACAATTGCTTATTAAACCACTGATAAGTAACCATTTGGGCCTTGGTGGGCTTCGGATTTAGTTAATGTTTTAGCCCAATTACCTTAGTCTTTGTCTTTGTCTCTCTTCTTCCTCCTTTCTTCTTCACCTTAATCTCCATTTCTTCTGCTTCTATTTCCCTTTCTGGTTGAGAGCTTACAATGACTACTTGAGAACTCGAGTCAAGACATATCAAATCGACGGTGGAACTAAGAAACTTGATGCTAGCTTTGACTGAACGATTAGAACAGGCAGAAGACTTGTTGAATCTCCTCAAGAAACGATTTGGTGAAGATTACCAAAGGGATCTAATTTATGACTCCTCCACAGCTAGTTGAAGATCATAAGAAGATGCAAGGAACGCTTGAGGCAAGCGATGATGATGGATTGCCCATGAAAACACACAGAAATCTCTCTTGGGAATTTCGTCGAACAAGTGGTGGGCGTTGAACCTCAGGAAGATTCTCACGAATTCTCCACGAAATCAGTCATCTGTAAGTATTGATGGTGTTGTTATCTCACATGGATATAAAATTCTCAACTGGTGAGAGCGAGCAATCCTTCAAGTGTTCTCTGGTCAAGCAAGTGTGGGAGCCTGGTGGAGTAGGAGCTAAACATGTTTATGAGTGTTACAAACGTGAGAGCACTCTAATGATTACACAGAAATGAGTTTACAGAAAATGGCAGGAACTCCGACAAGGAAAGTGAGAGATAGGATAGTGAATGCAAGAGACGGTTCACTTGTTATGCTGCAGGTTAATTATCAAGAAGAAAGGAGACCAACAGGAAGCTGGATTATGGAGCTTGGTGTGAAAATGTTGCTGCAATGGTTTCATGATATGGGTTTTTTCAGAGAATCATTATTATGTCCAAGGAGTTTGGTTTTCCAGTTCAAGGTCAACTGCGTTGTTTTGATATGCTTCTTCCTCTAGTAATCCAAGCTGGTACTGATGTGAAATGTCCGTTAGACTCTGGTAACTCTAGTCGTGTGGGAGGAATTTGGCAGCAAGTTCAGAAGAGAAAGTCCTTGGGGAAATGTTATTGTGATGCTAACACCTGCCAAATCTTCATCAAAATTGTTGGTAATTCAAGATGCAAGTGGTGCTTCGTGGCTTTCTTTAACAGGTGAACTACCTCTGTTCAATCAGATGAAGAAATGGGTGAGATCCAAGAGAGATATCCCAGAGTTGGAGAGTATATGTGAATTGGTGACTTCTGAAGCCTTAGCAGCACCATTCAAGACCAAATACAACTTATCTTTTCATCCTGAGGACAAGATGGAGCTTTCAGGGGAGAGTAATAGCAAGTATGGAGTACTCACTTTTTATAGTGAAAAGAAGAAACTAATGAAGAGAGATACTCAAATGATGTTATTGATGAAAGCTAAGGATACTCGTGTGGACAGTTTGATTGCGGGGATTAAGGTAATTTTGAGTTGTGGGGTTATTTTGGAAAAGCTGATACAGTGGGCAGAAGAGATTGAAAAGCTTCACGGGACAGCTTTGATCACTAAAACATTCCTTTCATCACTGGTAATGGAATCCCTAAAGAGCCATGAGACTACAAGGTTGGAATATTGCTTTGTGGTTTGCTGGAATTCTTGTGAGAATCAGAAGGGAATTTTCACGGTTTGTTTCATCGACGTGGGAAATGTGCAGGTTATATTCGAAACCACAAGTTATGGTGTTATATTCGAAACCAGGTGGCCAGAAGTGGTACAACACCAATAGTGAGCAAACCACCAGAGACCTTACAAACTGCACCTTGTCTTTTAGAGCTGCTCAACTCACATTACGGTTTTGTTTGGTCATTCCTTTTGTCGATCAAGATGAGTTGCTCCAAGAAATAGTGACTGTCTTCATGGCTGAAGCTCCACCAGATTCATCCAAGGACACTCCTAATCTGGTGCAAAACATTCTTTGAGTGCTTATTTTCGAACTAGGAGATATGTAGTTGAGAGTTTTCCGCAGATATGTAGGGTATGCATTTTCAGATTTAATTTACAAACCTTGTCAACTGTTTCTTTTTGCTTGTTCTTATCTCATCTGATTACAGGCTGTGCATTCATCTTGGGAATCTGTCACTGAGTTGCAACCAACAATGGATGATATCATGAAATGTGTATAAGTTAGGGCTCAATGAGGTTAAGAAACTGTAGTCGACTTTTTGCTCCTAAATTAGGGCTCAATGAGGTTAAGAAACTGCATTCTCATTGGATCAACTCTCCTCTTCTTACTCCCGTTGGTATAAACAGAACACCAAAAGTCTTCATCCTTGCCTCCTATGCTTGTTTGCTTTTGTTTCTTCAGGACTCTGTTTGTGGAAGTGCACATTGTTCATTAGCACTCTGTTTTTGCAACTTTGTAATTGTCTTATATGTTTTTCAAATTCTAATTCAACATGTTTGATCGTTCTATTGACTAGAATGACTAATAATCTAATATGAATCGTTCTATTGGATAATTGATTTGATTTTTGAGATCGATAATTACAAAAAAAAATCTCTATAGCTTTGCCCTTAACATTTGTCAAGGCAATAATTAATCAATTAAAAATAATAAGATATATATATAGAGGTAAATGGAATATATATATATATATATATTGATTTTGATTAAAATCTTGATAATTCACAACAAGCATATATAGAACATTATCTTTTCTTACAATAACCGAGAATAAATTAATAATTTTTAGTGTCATCCCAAGGACAACTGATTGAAATTTTGGTATTTGATCGTAATGTCAACGTCCAAATAATTGAATAGTCCTTAATTGGCCGTATATTTAATACCACTGTGTCACCCATATACAAGTTAAAGTTTAAACATCCCTAACTTAAGATGTCGGTAACGATATTTTATAACTATAATGCATAATATTCTATGACTTAATACTGCTTACCGAAAAAAAGTATTCTGTAAGTAACAATTTATTAATGTTGATAAAGACATGTAATATGTATATGGTCATGGTGCAAGGACAACAGAGTTGTTAAGAGACTAGAATGACTAATATGAATCGTTCTATTGGATAATTGATTTGATTTTTGTGATCGATAAATACAAAAAATCTCTGTAGCTTTGCCCTTAAGATTTGTCAAGGCAAACAATTAAAAATAATAAGATATCTAGAGGTAAATTAATTATATAATATGTAGTATTTGATTTTTTAAGCCCACGTTGTTGGAAGGAGAGAGCAAATAATAATGTGCACTACCACTCCACCATTCAGAAACTGAAGCAATCGAACCTTCGTTTTCGAAAAGAAAGTGTTACAGAGAGAAAAAGAATCGTTGGAGTGCAATTGTAGTCATGATTTTTTTTCCTTCGTCAGCAATTACGTAGGCGTTATTTTTATATAAAATATTCACTGAAATAACATTTTCGTAGAATAGATGATTGGTGAATCATTTGGAGAATCTTGGAGAAAATGCATATATAATTTATATGATTGGACAAAATGAATGATTGGAGAAAATGCATATTAATCATTATATGAAAAAAAGGATGCATATAAATATCTGACCGAAATATAGATGGTACCACTTTTAAGTAGCAAATCAGTAATCACACCTAAATACAAAAGAGTCAGGTGATATCTCATTGTCTATTTATTTTGATTAAACACATATATACTCACCACCTAACCTCTTCTGGTTCCAATAGAGTCTCTATGCTCTGTTTGATTCAATGATACATTACCATTTCCTTAATGATCTAAATTGCCATTTTTGTTTCTATTGTGTCTTTTCTTTATCAAACAACTTGCCATTTTTATAAGCCAACAATTTCGCCTATATACACACTCAAAGATACAAAACTCCATTACAGAGAGAGCTTTAGGACACAGAGAGAAGTATCAAGTAACCATGGAGGAGAAAGAAGATGACTGTACGTCGTCGTTTTGCCTTAGCTTTAACTGTTACACCAACGATCAAGTCGCTAAGACCGCCGAGCGAGTTCGACTCGAATTCTGCGATGAATCCAACGATGAGTTTGAATTTATCAATCTCCAATCGAATTGCGATTTAGCGTTTCCAATTTTCGATCAGAATCTCATCAATAAAGAAGAATCGTCACTGCCACTAGCGACGGTTAGGACTCAACTGAGAGATCTGTTACTCCGGGAAGATCCGTCGTATTCATCATCATCGTCTTCAGATGAAGATGTGGAGGAAGAGCAAGAGCCGGAGAAATCGTTAAACGGAAGATGGAGGAAGAGCAAATCTACGGGATCATCATCATCATCATCGACGTCGTGGAGAATTAGCGATTTGTTGAAGAGAAGTTACAGTGAAGGGAAACAATCTTTTAAGTTCTTGAATTCGAATTCAAGAAACAGAGACGAGTTTACGAAGAAGAAGAAGGAGAAGATTTGTGCACATGAGAAGTTTTATTTGAGAAACAAAGCGATGAAAAAAGAAGAGAAGAGAAAATCATATCTACCTTACAAGCAACATGTCGTTGGTTTTTTCTTCACTGTCAAATAATGCTCGAATTGACGACAGTGAAGAAGCAGCATTGGAGCAGGCTGATGACAGTTGCTATACCTCAAGTTCCCGAGTATTCTATATATTCAAGTTCCTTCATTGAGAACAATGGTAAACTTGTGATATCTTTTATTCACCACAGGTCTATTAACAGCTACGTTGTGGGAGAGAATCAAGAGTGCCTAAAAATTGAACACAACTCTTGTTCGAGTCGTTTTGTACTCGTTGCTTGCTTCTATGTTCCGAGCTTGCTTAGGGTTCCAGGCTTTTCCAGGTCTCTTTGTTAAGATATTATTGGTTGAGACATAAGAGTCTTGTTCAAGTTTTCTCAGTTTTTGTCCTTGGATGTGTTCTTTTGTCTGATTCGAAGAAAGAGAGAAAAACAAAAGAAATCTTTTCCAAAACCTACATGTGATGACACTTTTGGATTTTGGTGGTAATTACGAATTACTAATTAGCCAAAGCAATTACAATTTTATCCTATAATCGAAGCTAGAAAGAGCGATAGGCATAGATTGATTTCTTCTAAAAAATTGTAACAATCTCTTTCTCATCATACCTCTCAAATGCTTCAACAGCAATAAACTTATTTGAATACTATTGTTTGCAGAAACGAACAAAACTTTGATAATGTTTTTTTTTCCTCTCCCCACGAGTCAAAAAAAGGTATAAAAATTTGTATTTGTTTTGCTATACATTAGGAAGATGACAAGTGTACCTGAGCTTTCGATGAGAGGCAAGAGCTTTTTGAAGAGCAACATCAACTCTTGAATTCTCTCTGAACAACTGATCATATAACTGGCAAACAAACTCAGACACTTCCTCTTCTTCGTCTTCCCAAAGACCACAACACTTGTCGTCTCTGTTCAACTTCTCGTGGTCGCTATCTTCCCAGTCACTAGTCGGGGTCGGTGGTTCCATTTCTTCCCTTTCTGCTACCTCGTTGTCTTCTTCTTCTTCGTCTTCTTCTTCTCCAATCTCAAACTTACCGTTCTGATCTCCAATGTTGTACTCAGATGAACCTTGGGATGTGATCAGTGGGGTCTCTTGTGGCTCATTCGATGGACCAATCACAGCTTTGGCACCAGAGTCCAAAAAGGCTTTAACTACAGCTTGTGTTGGTCCAAATGTTCCTGAGAAGACTATTATCCTATCTCTCCATGCTCCTACCTGTTTCAGATAATGTGTTTAAAGCATGAGACAAAATTTTGCTTACAAGTTAGTGTAACATGAAAACGGAACATGTGGCCTTCTTCTGATCAGCCTTCCTTGTGCTTATCACTAGCTTTTACAGTTTAAATTTTGTATCCATCTAACCAAACTGAGCATAAGTATACGGACAATATTTTCGTAGAAGCTAGCCTCTTAAGGAATGCGAGAGTAAAAATATGAAAAACCGGAACTAGCAGAGAAATTTTGGGTGTATAAAAGTCAAGTGACAATACCATCCAGCGAATATCATCAGGAGTCAAGTGTGCCGAAGGGACAGTTCTGCGGAACATAAACGCTGCGATTTCTTGATCATCTTCCATCACCTTTACAGTATATTAACAAATAACATCAAAAACAAAATAAACCTTCCAACGCTATAACACTAACAACCACAAAGAAGTTAATATTAAAACATATTCTTACTTGGGTTTGGCGTCCGATATAACGGTGGATGATATTTCCAACCTGGAAGCATTTCTTGCTACGCACCAAATCCGAGATTGAGCAGATGTTGGAAAGAATTGATGCAGCCTTTCGGCGATTACTTTGCATGACTGACAATATACTGACTTTGACGCTTTGGAGAAACTTATCAGCAAGATCTCCAGGTTCAGCAACCACAAATACATCATTTTGCCAACTAAATAAAACCAGAAAGCAAATGTAATCAATTAACTATAATCAACTTTTTCAGACCTGATTGTGATATGGTGGAAATTGAAAAGTTTGAACCAACCTCAGTATTGAACCATTAGAATCATTTTGAAGTGCGAGATGTATGATCCCCACTTGGGATAGATTCTGTAACTTTTCATGCATCTGTCGTAGTGGAAGATAGAGTTGTCTTTGTCGTGGAGGAGATGATGGAGGCGACATAACCGTCTTTCCAGCATGACCCCCGCCCAAGCTAAGAGGCGGAACCATATCAATCCTATTGAACTTTTGTGGGCCATGATCAGGAGTAAAGAGAAGGGGGCTTGGAGGCAAGCTTCCGGTTATTAGAGGAGAGGAAAATGGTGTCGGGAAAGCAGTTCCTGGAGATGGTTTCTGGCATCCAGGAGTAGCAGTAGCATGTAATGAAGATAGCTTTATTCCATTATTCGAACAAAATGACTCAAGCGCACGAGCATGATACTTTTCTCTCCCTGAGTCAGGACTATATATGCTGAGCCTCCACAAGCAAAACGTTGCGTCTCCATCCTAGAGAAGGACTGCTCTCTACTGTTTAGGAATGAAAGAAGAATGATTTAAGTTACCAAGCTCCGTAAGACCGTAACTTAGACTCAGACGGAAACTCTCCGATGATCTCTTCCATCCTAATCCCCAGGACATGGCGAAATTCTCCGATCACCGCTAAATGGTGAAATC
>OVAQ01001587.1:0-15743 GCA_900406345.1 Erysimum cheiri
TCTTGAACACCTTAAATGTTGTTGGGTTATTTATGCTCTAAGGTGTACGAGTACGATAGATAGTTGCATACTATAAAGAAAAACGACGAGAGTTCCAATAATTGAGGAGTAGCCGACAAAAAAATCCCGGGAGACACGTTTCAGACAGTATAAAGAATCATTGCTGGCGAGTGGCGACGAAACGTGCCTGCGTGGCACTTGTTTACTTTCCTATTGGTTATAAGGTTATATTCATTGCACCTCTTCTACATTTTCTCCAAGAAAACATTATACTATCATGATAAGAATTTTTTTAATTAAAAAGCACATCATGCTTGTATTGTTTCTCTTTGATTTGAAATAGGTTAATTTACACCGTATAATTGATTGTTGTACTATATACCGTATCTCATTTGAACTTAAATCGAATATGATATTTAGATAACTAGTAGTTGACATTTCTGGAGGATAACCATAAAATATGTGAAAATATGACCTGTTTCATTACCAACTATCTCGCTCATCTAGCAATTTGACCGTTAATACAAAACAGTTAGATAATATATCATCAATAATTAAGGGTCAACGTTTCATGATTTATTTAACTAGTTTATATAACATCTTGCAATGAGAAACCGACAATTTATAGATGTCACTTGTTACTTGTTAGTATGGCGCAAATATTATGAAATCTTAAGTAAGAGTATTTGAGTTAAAGCATTACAATCTGAAAAATTGTGTTGGAAATTATGTTTTCTGAAATTTTTTGTTGTAAATTTTGTTTTCTGAAACGGGTAGAAAATTCCTGGACTGCAAATGACAAAATTAAAGTAAAGTAATTGATTAAAAAAACATTATAAGTTATCGTAAGTTCCATTTCTAAGGTAAAGAAACCTTTTTTTGGTAATCTGATGCAAGTAACAAACAAATCAACAATTTAATTAACCCCAAAATAGTCCAACAGTTTTTTAATGAAAGACTAACCCAAGCAAAACTGAATTTAATGTGAAAGTTTTTAAATTAAAAAACGTATTTTTGTTAGAAGTTTTCATTTTCAAGTTTTGTTCGTGTGTAATTTTTTTTTGTTAAAGGCTTTTAGTCTTTCATTAGAAAAATCACTGTCAAAATGTTGATCAATTTACATAAAAAATCATAACTGTCCATCGGAAATGTGATTTTTTTTCTTTTTCTCGACACATAGACAATGTGATTTAGTTATATATTCGTTTGTCATAGTTACACGACTTTTCTGTAACAACCCGCTCCGTGAGACCCGTCATGCCATGTGGCGGGGTGCCACATGGGCATGACGGGTCCCGCGGAACGGGTTGTTTTTTTTTTGTCAATTGTCATAGTTACATTTACTTAATCCCTTTTATAAAGAAAAAAATAATACACCTCAATTATATCACAGTTCACAATTCAGCATAGAAAAACAATTACAATACGCTAAAAAGAATTGGTTTAAATAGATTTTTTAAACATCATATTATCACCTTTATATTTGACGTTTTGAAATGGCCTTTTAGTCAATGGAATTTTTTTAAAAAAAATTATTTTGTTATTGGATTTTTTATTTTTAAAAATTAAAACGTATTTTCTTCTGTGACCACTAATTTTAAATTGAAAATACATTTATGGAATGTTTAAAGAAAAAATGGAAAAATATATATAGACAATAATGCTAGTCAAAATCTGTTGGTCAATATTCAGAGCCAATATCCATAGGGATTGATTGTATATAAGATATCATATATACATATATAGACACTACAAAATTCACTATTTTTAACACAAAAGACTTAACTATATAGGAAACTTTTCATTTACAATACTATGAGCTTGTGCAAGTTAAAAAGACTGATATACATAGCATATACTAATGAATAGAAAATGGTAACTTAAGAACTTTTATGCGATAAAACTAACATGAATATATATGTTGGGAACATTTAAATGATAGAATTTTTTTTTTCTTTTGATGCACTTAGGATATCATGATAGATGACATGTATTATATCAATTGTTTCTTGTTACTCACTAGGAGTTTTTTTTATATAATTAAAATTATCATAAATATAGGTGGTGTAGTCTTGTGGTTTGAGTTAGTCTGGTCCTTGAGTTACCACTCAGATTCAAATATTTATAGTACTAAAAATAATATAATACAAATATCATACATATTTGCTTTAACATGTGTGAAAAGAAATTAGACTGGAATATTGATAATTTTGTAATAGAATTAAAATCTCACCATAAATTTTAATTGCTTTTAATAATTTTTTCAAAAGTTGTAATTATTTTTAAAAAAATTATAAAGTGAAATACATGCATCATAATAAATTACAGAAATAATTAGTGAGTGCTGGCAATATTTTATACTTTTTTCGTTTCTCTGCCAGCTTTTTTATTTATTACTATGTTATTTTATACCTCTAAAATACCTTATTAATATAAAATTAATTTTCTAATATGATAATTTATTACTGGTTAAATTGAGTTTATGTAAATAATAAAAGATATATTAAATAAGTTTTTTTAATAAAAGATATATTATTTTCAAAAATAAAAATAATATGTGTGAATTTTGCATGAGTTACTAGAACTACAAGCGTAGAACTACAAAAAATACTGAACTCCATTGCAAAAAAATAATTCATAGATTAGTATAAGAAAACTGTTGGAAAAAAAGATTAATATAACAAATGAATCATACGGTAATATTGACTGTTTTACTTATAAGATTTTATCTCATTTTATTATTTTCTTTTAAATTAATATTTTTAAAAGTGACCTAAATTTATATTTAAGTACATACACTAAATAAATGTGTCATCTATAAAATTTTAAAATACGAAACATTTTATTTGAAACATATCTTTTAAACATTTTACAAAAACGATCAGAAAAATATTTTTACATGTTACAATTTTATACTGCTAAACATTAATTTTTCGTACTTAAAAAATTATATCTATTTTTGGTAATTGATTCTTTAGTTTTTAAAAAAAATAGCTTTATATTTTTCTATAGAAAATATTATTTAAAGTTTAATTTTACATGCTACAAGTTTCGCGCTTAAATTACATCTATATTTAGTATTTTATTCTTATAGTGGATAAAATCTAATTTTATATGTACTATAATAAGTTTAGGCAAAAATTAGCGGTTTATGGGCTAGTTTTAAAATAATTTTTAAAAAACTATCTACCGTTGTAGCGCGAAACCTTTATTTTGGCGCTTAAAAACTATATCTACATTTGGTATTTGATTTTTATAGTAGAAACAATTACATTTTCATATTTACTATAATATGTTGAAGGTGGAAATTATCATTCTTAGGGGCCTGTGGAAAATTTTTGAAATAAAAATAAGTAATTATTTAAATAAAAATCTGGACTAAAAATGGGATGAAACTCAAAGAAGATAAATATGAAAATTTTACCATATCCTTACAAGTAATGGTGCCGTTTTGCATGATATTTTTACAGGGCTACACCACCCTTTGACAGTCTCTTCTTATTTAATGCTCATAATATATATATAGATACATACACAATCACACAAACATACATACAATATATGTCTTTATCTCTTTCTCTCCCTGAGGGTCCCGGTATCTTCTTTGGTTTGAATTTGGAGGCCGAAGCAACACAAAGGTCTGAAGAGTATTCTGGGTAAATTCTCTTTGTTTCTTCGATTCTGTGTTTTTTTGTTTTGTTTTGCTTTGACGTATATTGTCTGGTTGCAAAATTGTCTTTCATGATTGTTTTTTCTGACTTGTTGGGTTTGGTCTCTGTGATATTTTGTCCGATGGGTTCCATTTTTCACCTTTGCAAGATCCATTATTTCAATAGTGATAAGGACTGAATTGGGTTCTTTTATGTCGATGCTTTTGATAAGAACAAAATTCGATGCTTTAACTGTATATAATCATTAGATGACAGACCATTAATCTCGTTTGTGCATCTCTTTTCAACTTCTCTAATTTTTTTTTTCTATGTTGTGTATTTAATTAATCTCTTTCGTAGTAGTTTTTCATATTGACATATTGTATGTATTCAATCCCTTGGAGTAATAACTAATGGAAACTGGATCTCGAAATCTTTGTATTCTCTTCATATTATTAATCTTATTGATATATATTTTCACTGAAACACTTTTTTATTTTTTAATTTAGATTTCGATTAATTAATATGGCTCTACTATTTGATGATTATGCAATTTCATTCTTAAAGTGAACGATAAATGATTATTTGCAGATACTATGGATATGTATAACAACAAGAGAGGGCTTTTCCGGAGTTTACTTTGTAGCCCGGTGCCTCCATTTACCGAGGGAGATGTGTGTTCTGATTCGCTTAACGATCTGAGTAGTGATGAAGAAATGGATATAGAGGAGCTTGAGAAGAAGATATGGATAGACAAACAGCGTTTAAAGCGGCTCAAGGAGATGGCGAAGAGCGGGATAGGAAAAAGATTGTTGAAGGAGCGTGATGATGATGATCTTCCTGAGCATTCGAGTAAGAAAATGATGTACAAGGCACAAGATGGGATCTTGAAGTACATGTCTAAGGCAACGGAGCGATGTAGAGCTCAAGGTTTCGTTTACGGGATCGTGTTAGAGAACGGGAAAACGGTAACGGGATCTTCTGATAATCTCCGTGAGTGGTGGAAAGACAAAGTGAGGTTTGATAGGAACGGACCAGCTGCTATAACGAAGCACGAAAAGGAGATCAATCCTTATGATGGAAGTGATTTAGGGTATGAGGTTGGGGACTCTACCGCGCGTAAGTTGCTTGAGCTTCAAGATACAACTCTTGGAGCTCTTTTATCGGCGTTGATGCCTAACTGCAAGCCTCCTCAGAGGCGGTTTCCGCTGGACAAAGGCGTGCCGCCGCCTTGGTGGCCAACGGGAAAAGAAGAATGGTGGGATCAATTGTCTTTACCCGAGGATTGGCGAGGACTTCCTCCGCCTTACAAGAAGCCTCATGATCTCAAGAAGCTGTGGAAAGTCGGTGTCTTGATTGGTGTAATCAGACATATGGCTTCAGACATTAGCAACATTCCAAATCTCGTGAGGCGGTCTAGAAGTTTGCAGGAGAAAATGACTTCAAGAGAAGGCTCTCTATGGCTCGCTGCTCTTAACCGAGAAAAGGCCATTGTTGATCAAAGACATTACCCTTTTACCTTCTCTACAGGAAACAACAACACTTGTAATCTTCATGTTCCTGGAACCGGTGGCAGCACGGATGTTCTGTTTCCTGAATCTGCAAATTATGATGTTGAAGTGATTGGTGGAACTCATCGGCTCAATCCACATTACCCTGAATATGACAACAACTTCAACTGTGTTTACAAGAGGAAGCTTGAAGGAGATTTGGAAATATCACTGCATCCAACGACCCTGACATGTGAGAACAGTCTCTGTCCTTATAGCCAACCACATATGGGATTCCATGACAGGAACTTGAGAGAGAATCATCAAATGACTTGTCCTTATAAAGTCTACCAACCCATTAAAACCTTTGGTATGTCCAGTTTAATGGTTCCATATCCGGGTTATAGCCAGATGCAGCAGCAGGTTCAGAGCATTCAAGACCAGTTAAATCCATCCAACAATCTCTACATACCAAAAGTTGAACAAAGAGGAGACAGCAACGATTATCCCTCTGACTTGAGTCCTTCTACTTCGCAGCTGAATCATAACAATCCTGGTTTAGTCTTACCTACCAACTTCAATGGCGATGCGGGAACAGAAGGAATGGAGAACAATCTGCAGAATCAAGGGCAAGAATTGCCCACACCTTGGCTTCAGTAAAGAAAGCTTTCATGAGTTTTCTTTTTTATAATATATTATAGTTTATAGCTTTGTTTCTTGCTTTTTAATTCGTTGAAGACTTCAAGTGTTGAACACAGTTTTGATCACTCCATTTTATAGCCTTTGTAGCCATGGAGAAGATTAGGTTTCAAAATAAGCATTCAAAGTACTTCATTATTTGATTTGAAAACGAAAAGTAGAAAATGCATATTTGTTTAGACTTTAGAGATGTGTGTGTTTTGTGTTTGGTTTGGGCTTTGAGAGAAGAAGGCGTTCTAGACAGGCCCAAGTCCTAGGTTTCCCGGGTCTTCTTAAGCAGATTTTAAAATAGTGTATGTGCCTACTTTACTATGCAATATCCAAAAAAAAAATATTTTAACTGATCAAGTTGTAGATACTTAAAAATTTCCAGCTTTAATAAGTCAAATTTATAAGCTGTTGACAGAAAAAAGAAGTAATATCTTAATATTACTACTTTATTTTTAATATTAAGTAATTTAGAATTTGTTGTTATGATAAGATATATTTTTCTATATAAGATTTTATTTTTTTATCATGTCTTTTTATAGAGAAATTTTTCTATAAAATAACAGATTTTATGTTAAATGTATTATGACTTTACTCTAAATAATTTGAAAAGATGTTTTTTCTAAATTAATATTGATAATTGAATAATTTTAGATTTCTCTCTTTTTTTTTTCTTTTTTTTTGTCAACATTTTTAAAGATTTCTGTATTCAATTGCTTTTTGCTTATTTCATTCAAAGTGTATCCATAGACCAATATTTACTCTGGTAATTCTATTACAACTTTCCCATTCAGGGGTTTCTCTTTCTCCAATTTGGAGCTGTAGTAGACACGAATGGAAACTTTAATAGATATCATCAATCATTAATACTCATTAAATATTTTTCTCACAAAATCCTGAAATAATATTCATGCAATCACGTCCTAATCTCCGAATATACACTTTCTTTATATTAAAACAAACAAAAAAACACAAGATTTTGAAATTCGGCAATTTACTCCAAATCCTGACTGTCACAAAATCAAAAAATATTCATTCTCTACTTAGCATTTCTGATCAAGAAAATGGCCGGTGAGAAACCGCAAGAAATTACCGGCGAAATCAACTCCGGAGGATTCTTAACCAACAAAGACGGCCACAGAACAAAGCATCCATCGATAGACACCAACGATAGTAGTTCGAGCCGATACTCCGTCGATTCACAGAAACCGAGGATCGGACCACCGCCAGGGACTTACCACGTCAAACTCCCGAAAGATCAGATCTACCGCGTCCCTCCGCCCGAAAATGCTCAGCGTTACGAGCACCTCTCTCGCAAGGAACCAAACCGATCCAATTGCCGGCGATGTTTCTGCTATTCCCTCGCTGCTTTACTCGTCCTTGTCGTCCTCGTAGCGCTCATCGTCGGAATCTTCTTTCTCATTTACCGGCCACATAAGCCACGGTTCTCCGTAATTAAAGTCTCCGTCAAAGGAATCGATCTGAAGTCTTCGTCTCCAATCTCTCCGGTGATGAAAATCAAGGTGCGAGCTCAGAACGTTAACGGCAAACTCGGTTTAATCTACGGGAACGGAAACGTCGCTGAGGTTTTTTACGACGGAATCGAACTTGGTAACGGCGAGTTCACGGCGTTTAAGCAGCCGGCGGAAAATGTAACGGTGATCGCGACGGCGTTAAAGGGATCGAGTATTCGGTTAACGAGCTCGATGCGAAAAGAGATAACGGAATCGCAGACGAAACGAAAAGTGCCGTTTGTCCTTAAAATTAAAGCGCCGGTGAAGTTTAAGGTTGGCGCCGTTACGACGTGGACGATGACCGTAACGGTGGACTGCAAAGTAACAGTGAGTAAATTAACGTCATCAGCAACTGTGATAACGGAAAATTGCGATACGGGCTTAAGCCTGTTGTAAAATTCCAGCTAGTTTTTAACTTTTTATCTTATGCCTTGATGATGTCATATCCATGGGGCATGTCAGATTTTTGGTTCGGTTCGAATTATGATATTTCTTTAAGTTTGTTTTATTCAATATAATTTTTTGAACAATTGAACATTTACTCCGTTAGAAATGAAAGTTTGATTTAGTTCTGCATTTGGAAAAAGAAAATATATTGAATTAAATTTTTTAAAATAACTAAAATTAGTAGAAAATCTATGTGAAATTAGAATCTTAATAAGAAAGTGTAGTAATAAAAATGCATTTCAAGTGAATAAGATATCTTACCATTAGTTGAAAGAAAGAAAGATATCCTACCAGTACCATCCATAAATTAAAAAAAAATTCAAAATAAATAAGTTTACTTTTACAAGTTTAGTTGGATTTTTTGTTAAATGCCAAATCCAGAATGTGCAAAGGACAAATCACAAATTTGCATCACTGAATCCCAAGTAATTGTAATTGAGATAGAATTCTCCGAATTTCAATTAAACCGAGGAGTTTAACACTCCAGTGTTCCACAAAAGAGAACATCAGATCAGACCAAATTTCCAATGATGTTTGGACAAAGAACAGTCATCAAAATATACATCTAAGCCCTAAAACCGGAGTTGTTAAACGGTTTTTTTACCTCAACTGTGCAACGCTACGGGTTACTCTTCTCGTATTAGCACCACTAGTTGAAGCTAAAGAAGCTTGAGAAGAACCGGTTTCAGCTGAGTCTCCGTGACTCCTAAGTTGTCTTCTTCTCTTGGATTTTGGAGCTGTGGCTCGAGTCTCTTCTTCCTCCTCATCATTCAGTGCTTCTTCAACAGCTTCTGCTTTTGTAGTGGTACCCACCAAAGGCCATGGCTTCCGGCAACCAGAGCAAACTTTATCATCCTGCAATTTCGATGTCATCAGAAAGTAAATTACTATTGAAGTCGAAACAAATCCCATTAAGGTTGAGGAAAATCTAAAGGAGCTGTGTGTACCCTTTGAGATAACAATTTTTTGAGGCAGTACTTGTGTATCCGTACAGTGCAACCATCGTTAGGACATACATCCGCCTGGAAAGTTGGATACAAGTGTCAGAAAACAAAAGATCAGATATGAAATCAGCTGCAAATATATATCATCACAATGAGAATCCAAATCCAATCAGGTTTCTTCAGTATGTAGACCTTTACTCCAGCTTCATTGCAGACCTCACATGAAGGAACATCATTGTTCCTGAACCAACTGCGCAGGTCAAGAAGAGATCTTATACCAAGTCCGATGTTGCCCTCATTCGTGCGGTGTAGCCATTTATCCCTTACAAGTTCACTGAGAGTTTTTTCCTTTTGCGACATTGAAAAGTTCTTGAATGCAGGAGGGATTTGCTGTTGACTGCTGCTGGCTTCACTTGGTAACTGAGGCATTAGCACAAGATCAGTCAACAACAAAGAGACTAAAAGTATGTAGTCTAAACAAATGAATAGCAATAATAGGAATTTGGTAATAGAGGAAAGATGCAAAATAGTTGTCTTCACCAAACAGGCGGAAGAAATGCTGAGAAATTTGAGATTCGTTTTATAATGATCCAACAATCATAAAAGGGGATGAAACACTATAAATCATAAGAGAAGAATATAACTCAGAGAGCATGAATATCTGATCAACAAGCCTACAAGTGACAAAGTTAATTATCGGTTCAGATAATATCTCATACAGAAAAGAATACTTTCAAGCAACTCTGTAAGATAATAGTAGCAGATTTGAAGTCACCATGATCAGTTAACTGAACCATGGATATGGATGGTTTCTTTTTTCAATAGAGGAATAGATAACTATTCAGAATTCAGGGACTATGATTGACCTGATTCTCCAACCGAATATTGAGAGCATCAAAGCCTGATATGCAACCTTGCGCAGCTTCATCCTGCGCAATTGCTTCTATCTGCCAGAAGTTAAAGTCATCAATGTCACAGAAAAGTAGCACAAATATCCATTATACGTAAGCTATTAGTATCTGAGTGCACACATAGCAAGGAAAGAGAATGAAAAATCAGACTTTTATATGTGACACAACTTGTAGCATCATTCTCCTTAAAAGAGAGAAATAACTCGCACAGATGGATCAAACTTTTACTTTCTAATCTAAATTCTTTACAAAGGAGATAGAAAACGTCCAAGAGTGACTTACAATGCCTTTAAAGAATGCAATCTGCGGAACTGAATATTTTGTCCCGAGTTTGGATTGGTCATCAGACACATTGTTAACCACTCCATAACAAACTTGGCCATCATACTGATCTCTACAAGCCCTCAACTCAAAGTGAACATATGAGAGTTCCTTGTTTATCTCAAGAAGGTACTTGTCAAATATCTTTTTAACAGTTGCTGCAGAAAAACAAACGAACAATATTATCAACATGTCCAATGGTTTCCTTAAACATTCAACATTATACCAGTAATTGAATTCCAAATCACTTTCATTTCCTCAAATTCAGAATACCAACTCATTCAACATAATGCTTAAACACCTAAGACCCGTTACCATTATATCCAGCAAACAACCACTACAATATACATATCAATCAGCAGCATATCGAAAAACTAAAACTAGCTAAACAAACACATGACTTCAATATTGAAGCAAATACCAGAGGGAAAGAGAATAATAATGCCCACGATTACGTCTTCAAGGCAATAAATATACAGCAGTTCAATTAAATGTCTCGAATCTCTTAATAGCGGCTGATCAAATTGGGGTAAAATTGCCGTAAATTTCAGATTTTGAATCAACAAAAACTCAATCCGGCGCAAACCCACGAAAAAGATGAAAGAGCGGAGAAAAATCAGTGGAGAAACCGACCTGGGTTTCTGCCAGTGACGCCGGTGAAGATTGAATGAAAGTCTTTCTCCTTGAGAGGACCTCGTGAAATCAAAGCTTGAATTAGCGTCTGGTGCTTCCAGTTTAGCGATGCCATTGTCAGACTCCCCGCAATTTCACCCTAGTGAAGAGTTAAGGTTTTAGAATCACGTGAACCCTAGGATTTCTGAGAACTAGGGTTTTTTTTTTGGGAGAGAAAACTACGGTGAGAGAAAAAGAGAGGGAGATGGCGGGAAGTGAATCGACTCGATGACGTCACAAATTGTTTTTATTTTCTAATTTTTCTTTGTGGCCGTGACAAATTGATACTATTAGTTTTTTTTTTTTTTTTTTAATAGGCTTTTAAGTTTCTATGAACACACAAAATTTCCTTACGCTTGTCGTGGTATGGTAATTGTAAAGTGGTCCAAATTTAAGGAATATTAGCAAATCTGACAACGAAATGTGCTGGAATTGCAAAAATGAAGAAAAAAAAAAAATTTGCCAAGAAGCAAGCAAACTACAAATTTTAGGGTAAAGGGTAATGTTAACTTTGAACCATAAGGAAAAAGAATCGATTGTGGACTGAAAAAAAGATGATGCGTGCTTGGGAAAAGAAAAAAAAAAAAAAGAAAAGATGATGTGCTCACATCACATCAGTAATATTTGTTCATTCCTTTTGTTTTCTAACATTCGTTAGTTTATTTCGATTAAAAGCATGTATGGTGGACTAAAATTAGTACAGTCTCATTTTTCTTCTTGTTCTAATTTCATTGATAGATGTTAACGAAAAAAGAATATCAAATGTCAGCAAATTTTCACGACACTAAAAACAAAAAAAAAAAAAATCTTGAGAGGTGTTTGTTTTGGTTTACGAATAATATCTACCACACAGTCATGCAGTCCAATCGGTCAATTCTACTCAAACAACTTTCAAATCTTTTGCTAATAGAACGAATATTTTTGGTGTAAGTGACTAACAAGTGAGTTCAAATATTTAAATAAAAAAACAGTTATGAATGGATAATAACGTTACATTTAAAAATAAAATAAAAAGGTAAAAAAGCTGAAGTTTATACATGAAAATGACCACCTGCTATTGGTTTAGAGAAGAGAGAAGATCATAGGAATGAGAATGGGAAAGGTCACAAGATGACAAAACCCACTGCACATCGCAGAAAAACGTCCTCGTTTTTCCATGCATAGAAACAAAACATTTACTTTTTTTTTTTTTCCAACATACTACTACTTTTATTTTAAATACTCAAAAAAACAATTATGGTTTCTCTCGTTCAATATTTGGGACTAACCAAATAGGAGGACTACAATCCAAAAAAGCGTGATAAATAGGGAAAGAAGAGAAAGCTGTCGATGCTAGTAAATCTCCACGTCCATCGGCTATTACATACATATAATTTATAATTTTGTCACTTTTTAATAACTAATTTTAAATTTTAAAAAAATAGTAACAATAATTGTGTTAACATTAAAAATCAAAGGAAAATGTAACAAATCAAATTTGAGATGATGACAAACAAAAAATTAGTCAAACAGTCAAACTGAGACATTTATATCCTATCAATTGAAAATATGTTAGTAGTTCGTTTTTCCATGTACGCATACAAACAAAACATTTACTATTTTGTGTTCTACTTTTGGTATTTGCAGGACAGTGATAGAAATTATACATACAATTTGTAATTTTGTCACATTTTAATAACTATTTTCAAATTTCAAAAAAAATAGTAACAATGTTGTGTTAACATTAAAAACCAAAGAAAAATGTAACAAATAAAATTTGAGATGATGACAAACAAAGAATTAGTCAAACAGTCAAACTGAGATATTTATATCCCATCAATTGAAAAGATGTAACATTAAAAACCAAAGAAAAATGTAACAAATCAAATTTGAGATGATGACAAACAAAGAATTAGTCAAACAGTCAAACTGAGACATTTATATCCCATCAATTGAAAAGATGTTAGTAGTTCGTTTCTTCATGTACGCATACAAACAAAGCATTTACTATTTTGTTTTATACTTTTAGTAGAAATTACGTACATACAATTTGTAATCTTGTCACTTTTTAATAACTACCTTTAAATTTCAAAAAAATGGTAACATTTTTGTGTTAACATTAAAAACCAAAGAAAAATGTAACAAATCAAATTTGAGATGATGGCAAAAAAATAATTAGTCAAACAGTCAAACTAAGACATTTATATCCCAACAATTGAAAAGATGTTAGTAGTTCGTTTTTCCATGTACGCATACAAACAAAGCATTTACTATTTTGTTTTATACTTTTGGTAGAAAGTACCTACATACAATTTGTAATCTTGTCACTTTTTAATAACTACCTTTAAATTTCAAAAAATATGGTAACAATTTTGTGTTAACATTGAAAACCAAAAGAAAATGTAACAAATCAAATTTGAGATGATGACAAACAAAAAATTAGTCAAACAGTCAAACTGAGACATTTATATCCCATCAATTGAAAAAATGTTAGTAGTTCATTTTTTTCATATACGCATACAAACAAAGCATTTACTATTTTGTTTTATACATTTGGTATTTGCAGGAGAGTGATAGAAATTATCGTACATACAATTTGTAATCTTGTCACTTTTTAATAACTATCTTCAAATTTCAACAAAAATGGTGACAATTTTGTGTTAACATTGAAAATTAAAGGAAACTGTAACAAATCAAATTTGAGATGGTGACAAACAAAGAATTAGTTAAACAGTCAAACTGAGACATTTCTATCCCATCAATTAAAAATATGTTAGTAGTTTATTTTTCCATGTACGCATACAAACAACGCATTTACTATTTTGTTTTATACTTTTGGTATTTGCAAGACATTTATAGAAATTATCGTACATACAATTTGTAATCTTGTCTTTTTTTAATAACTACCTTCAAATTTCAACAAAAATAGTGGCAATTTTATGTTAACATTGAAAATTAAAGGAAAATGTAACAAATCAAAATTTGAGATGGTGAAATACAAAGAATTAGTTAAACAGTCAAACTGAGACATTTCTATCCCATCAATTGAAAATATGTTAGTAGTTCATTTTTCCATATGTACGCATACAAACAAAGCATTTACTATTTTGTTTTATACTTTTGGTATTTGCAGGACAGTGATAGAAATTATCGTACATACAATTTGTAATCTTGTCACTTTTTAATAAGTACCTTCAATTTTTTTTTAAAAATGGTAACAATTTTGTGTTAACATTGAAAATCAAAAGAAAATGTAACAAATCAAATTTGAGATGATGACAAACAAAGAATTAGTCAAACAGTCAAACTGAGACATTTATATCCCATCAATTGAAAAGATGTTAGTAGTTCTTTTAACCAATCAAATGGCGAAAAAAAAAAAATTTGATTGATTTTTTTTATTATTTTAACTTATGAATATTTGAAATTACATGTGATTTTGCTTCACCTACATTTCCAATATTTAGGATTATCACGCAAACGAACCACACACTTTTTTGATACACTATGCTAGACCGTTTGGCACGTTTCACTGCATACCTAATATAATGTATATATCAGTTTTTGTTTTGGTTTTTTTGTATATCAGTATATGTATATGAAACCTGCAAAATTCACAATTGTTTATTAGAATATCTGCACTTATACTATTTTCAAGCGAGTCAAATCTGGCTCATCGCAATTTTTGCTCTGCATAGCATATCTACATTAGTCGCGTCTCGCTTGAAGTATGTTTTTATTCGTTTTTTTTTTTTTTTTTTTTTTTAAACACTTAAGTATATTTTTATTCAATTAATGAAAAAATGTGATTATTTTCGATGAATGGTAATAAAGTGTTGTCAAGCAGACCAACCATACAATGTTAAACTTTACTATGGTTAAGAAATGGCGTCAGGAAACATGTGTGAAATAATGTGGCAACAAGAATTTCAAATTGTGGTAGTAGACTTTTGGGATACATAAATAAAAAGTGGAGTATACATTGATTTCAAGGTTTGTGCTTGACCCAGCCTTCCTAAGCTCTATTTATCGAATTACCTTGCTTATAATGTACTATCATACTATTAATAAAGTTCCAAGAAAACCCGATGTTCTTCGTTCATTTGAAAAAGGAACATCGCATTTTCTCATTCATTGAATACACATATCTCAAATTTGACTTATTTGTCTTCATATCAAGATTGAATACAAAAATTGTAACATTTTTTTTGTTTTTGTTGTCAACATATTATATTGACAAAAGTTGTAACATTGTATACCATGTTATAAATATATATACAAATATAGATACAAAAATATATATCTGTTCTTTAATATAAAGATAGGTACGTACGTATCCAGCAATATACATTATTACTATTTTTTATAATTCGTTTTGTTTTTTTGTTTTATTTGAATATGGATATGATTCAGTAATTAATCATTGCATACTACTGTTCCGTTATATTCATTTATACATTCGTCTATGGACGACTTTCATCATGTGGCCATCAATGCATCATGGCTTAAATTAATAAATGAAACTAGGTGTTTCAATCGATCGATGTCATCCAAAATGGTACTAATTAGATATAGAACCGTGCCTCACGTAAAAAGAGTTACCATCAACTCTAAATCTTGTTATATATCCATAGAGGAATTCCACTGAGAAGAAATCGTATTTTGTAAAACTGTTAGAATTCCAACAAAATAACATTCGGAAGAGGAGAAAGATAGATATACCAGTCATTTATTACCATAATAAAGAACAACATCTTTAACTACAAAAACAATAAAGAAGGACATAAATAGGAATGGGAAGAAAGAAGAATCGAAAAGGTAGAAAATAACAAAATGGAGAAAAAATTCCTACTGTATTAGGCCCTCTTCGTTTCCTGATCCAGACGGAGTATCTAGACGCAGATGAGCATTGTTGTTCGTTTAGTGTTTATTTAGCACATGAGCCAGCTGCTGCGCCTGGATACAGATGCAAAACTCATTCACAAAAAAGAAAATTTTTGGATGCGTTTATTTGGTGTGTTTGATTACACTAAACTCATCCAAAAACTTATATTATTTACAGTTTTACTATTTACTATTAAAAATAATTTTAAAATAAAAAAATAAAAATTACAACAATTATCAAATT
>OVAQ01001588.1:0-16938 GCA_900406345.1 Erysimum cheiri
CACGTGTCAAGTGTGCTTCTCTATTAATATATAGGGGATTACTTTTCTGAATTGATTTATTTAATATATTATCCTCCACCAAATCTTGACTTTATGGAGTATTTATTAATAATTGACTGACTGTACGACGAGAGCAGTCATAAAGTCAAGAAACAAAGAAAAAAGGTCTACTTCAAAGTTTAGAGTCTCTCTCCTCTATCATCGAACTGAAGGGAGAGATCTTGCCTAAACTGAGTGAAGAAGCTATAGAGATCTCGCTGCTCAGTAAGATCATTCTAGTTTCCTAATCTGTGTGATTTGTCTTAGATTGCATGAGAATCGCGCCACTTTTTGATCTGTTATTTTAGTGAAATCGTGTTTTCTCTGTATTTTTCTGACAGTAAAAGTAAAAGCCAAAGGGTTTCACCGATCGGTGGCTTGAATGAATTTTGTGTGTGACTTGTGAATTGCGGAAACTTGCGGTTTTTTTTGTGATTTGAAAGATGCTTGGATAATCGTTTGCCTCAATTGGAACAATTTGTAGTTAATTTGGAGTTTAGGCTTAGTAGATAGCCCTCTCTACACACCTCTTATGATTTGTAGATTAAGTGAACCCTTATGATGCGATAGACAATTCAGGCATGTATTGGGGTTAAGTTTGATATTGGTATTCAATCTCTGTCTTTGGCCAAGTAATACTTACGCTTTTGATTGTGACAGCTTGAATAAAGAGGAGTAATGGCAGAAGCAGCGGAAAAGGCAGCTTTCCTCGGGGGTCTTGTTGTCACATTCAAGGAGCAAATGCACACTGATGTTCTCGTTAAACCTGGTCAAGAAGGTCCACCCATCCCAACTCACAAAGCTCTTCTGGTATGTTTTCTCTTATCACAAGGATGCCAAAATTGTTGATACACGTTTTGTTTACCAAAGTCACAATTTAAGACATTATACTCAACACATGTTTAGACTTTATGGTAAGATTGGTTTATGATGAATCTGTTTTAACATTCTGATGATCTCTTCTCGAATCCCTGGGTCTCCATGATTGTCGAGTTGCTTCATTAGAATCCTTTACCAAATTTCAAAGTTTTGTGAAGCTTGTTTGCAGTTTTGGGGCAATTGGGCAAATGTTTTACTATGCATTTACTTTCATGGATTGATTAAATATATAAATGTTTTCTTTCTGCAGGCGGCAAGATCAAAGGTCTTCAGGAACATGTTAGATTCTGATGAATGCAAGACCTCCTCCGAGGAATCAATCACTCTCCCCGATTTGACCCACGACGAACTCAACTCTCTACTTGAGTTCCTCTACAGCGGAAACTTAAAGGCTCCATACAATCAATACCGAGCGCTCTATCTGGCTGCAGATAAATACGACATTTCATATCTGCAAGACGTTTGCCGAAACCATTTCATTGCATCTCTGAGCTCGAGGAACGTCCTAGACATCCTAGAGCTCGCCAGCATTCCTTGTGATACAATCTTGAAAGACGCCGCTATCAATCATATTGTAAAACATATGGAAGAAGTGGTTGTTCCGATGAAATACGAGACTTTTGTGCAGAGGAACCCGAATCTAAGCGTGGAGATCACTAGGGCTTATCTAAGAGAAACCAAAGCCAAAGCCAAAGATCATGGAGCTCCTTTACCTGGTTATAATCGCCCACGCATGTTCTGATGAACAAACAGCTTGGGTAAGTGGATCGATTGTTTTATCTTTTCTTTGTAAGAGTGAAAAAATTTAGTAAAGACTTGTTTTATGGATAATCTCAACGAGTTAGTTGATTCATGTAGCCTTTATAAATTAATAAATAAATTGGGTTACATATTCTTTTTTATTGTTTCGGTTAGAATTTTAGTCGAACAAACTGAATTAGATTGGCAGGGAAGAGCAACAGCAAGCTATACTGAAACTTTATAGTTGCCAAAGTAAAATGGCTTCTATCACAATAGATAGATATGAAAATTACATGAAATTTAAAATTGTTTTCAATATTATACTATCTTTTAGCTTCTTTGACAGTAAATTTAATGTTGGCATTTGGCAACACTCAATATGTTTATCGTTTTGTACTTTTATTCAAAAAAGATAAAAATAGTAATAGTTGGGAATTAGGAGTGGGCCGTCGTAACCTATAATTAGGTCTCTTGAATAGGAACAAGTGGCAATTTGCCTCCGTAGATGTCGGGAAGTTGGCTTTCGTCTATGTCTTCAAGCAGAGTGGGAGTGAGTTTCTTGTTCTCCACGAAAACAATCTGTCGGAAGAACAAAAAAGAAACAACAATCAGATTTGTTAAATTTCTTCCAACTAAAAATCCAATTGGCAATTAGTGGATTGGCCCTAACCCTTTATATATTATTGATTGTCCCATCAAACTTCCAATGTGGGACTTGGATTGTATCTCCAACAAGATTAATGCACATAGTGTAAATGATAAAGAGTTTTTGTGCATGCATAGGAGATTAATGTACCTTTTTTTTGGTGTTACTGTCGATAAAGGGGTAAATGACCTTCCATGCTGTCATGAAAATGTAGGGCGCATGAACTATATAGAGTTTCCCTAGTCTCTCTGGGTAACAATCCTGGATAACAAGATTTTATTCATATTCAATTTGTGAAAAATTATAATGTAGCTTTCTTCCATAGTACACACTACAGGATATGTGGGGGTTACTCATTGTCAGGACTCCGGACCATGAACACAATTACTCAAACCATATGTTCCTAAAAATAGGCATTTCAATCATGGAATATAACATTTTTTTCCACCAATATATATTCTTTAATCCATAGGACCGATAGGAGTATATAAAGTAAAAAAGCAAAAAGAGCCAAGTGTTGCCAAATGACCAAAAATAACAAAAAGACCTTTAACCAGCTCCAAAATAACAAAAATACGTTTTAAACCTAGTAAATAACAAATCTAAAGGAACCTTAGTTGGAAACCAAATCCAATTCTCTATTTTTGGAGTTAAGTGGATTATTAGCAATATTTTTCCTTTTTTTTATTTGTGAAGATTGTCTTTATATATATTGTGAAGAATTAGATTGTGTTTCGGTTGGGATTCAAAAAAGGATGGTTATAATTAAGGGTACCTGCAAAGTGGAGAGAGCAGCAAGGTAGCCGCGGATGTCACAATTAGAATATCCCCAGCCTTGAAGATCTGCAATGGTTATGAATTTTTCTTGACCTCTGGGCATTCTAACATGAAATAAATATATTAATTGCAATATTAGATGTGGAGGGCATACTCACTTACTTACAAACTGATAATTAAATGGATGTAGATAGATTATTCACCTAGCGCAAATCTTCTCGAGCGTGTAGACAACAAAACGCTTGAACTCCTCAGGGTTACCTTTGGAAGGGTTATGTCTGTTCCCAATGGCAACAACGATGGGTCGACCCATCTTGTCATGTCCCTGCATACACACCTTCTTATGCGACAGATCATTTGCAATCTCTGATTCTCCTATGTGCCCCTTCGGGAGAATGCTTCTCTTCCAAGTCAGGTACTTTAGAAACAGCGTTGAAGCTTTTTCAATGTCGAGGTCACGCGCTCTCAAGAACCGCCTTATCATCAGATCATCCACCTCCTGAGCATATTCATCACCCAATTAAGACAACAACATCATTCAAACTATCAAAATCAAAATCTCAACGACTTTCAAAGTTTGACTTTTCTACAGAAAACGATACGCGGACCTTAGTTGCGGGATCTTGTCGGTCGCAAAGAGCTCTCATGATCCCGACTTTGCTCCTCTCGATCTCATCTTCGATCAACGGCCCGTTCTCTTGCTCCGCTACTGCTGCTTCTTTGTTCTCCTTATTCGCCATCACGTTTCTCCGTTGAGCGACGACCAGATCTTGAAATTCGTAGAGAGAAGAAAGAGGTTGGGATCGATCATAAATGAAGACAGCTGAGGGGAAAGATTAAGTATCATTCAATGCAAAGTTGGGCTTCTCTCCCCTTCAATGGCGACACCCACCTACTACTACTACTACTACTACTACTCTTCCTTACAATTCCACTCATTTATTGACTCATCCAAGCTCTTTTTGTCGGGACTCTCTCTACACGAAGAAGACGATCTCCCTACTCCTATCATTTGGGCCTTGTTATAGGGCCTATTAGGCTCACATTCAATTGTTTTATAATTGATTCATAGGCTCAAAATTATTGTTCCTAGCCCATTACAGAAGCTTGTCTCTGTGGGGACATCATCTATGTTACAAAAATTACTAGTGGCGGATAATAATAATAGATGAGAAGATGACTAATGAGGGTTTAGGTTTTCGGTTATGTTTATTAATTATTACTCGTTTTAACAATTAAAAAATGCAACGATTTTAAAAATATTTCGTATCCTTTTCAAATATCTTCCCACATGTAGGATGTATCAAGAGACGGATCTGCTTCGTTGCAAAATATATATGTTTGTATTTTGATAGCATGTACCTACTAAGTACAGCTAATAATTCAGTAACGATTATAATTCATCAAGCAAATCATTAATCATTGGTTGGTAAATAACAATGCCAGTGTCATTAGCATTATCTCTGTATGGGTCCACGCCTCTACCAAAAAGATATTATAAAATCGAAAAAGATAATTTGAAGAAACGAATTAATGAAATGTGGAAGGCAAGAGAGGGTGTCATTTCATATATGATGGGCCTTGTCCGGGGCCGCCCCAGTAGACCAACACATATTTGCTGCTTCTGCCACGTGTCGTAATTCTGCTGGTTGGGCAGCTAGACGACTGTGATGTGTGTGGTAGCGTTTCGAGAAATGGTAACCTCATCGCCACCACTATTCACTAAAGGTATTTCTTAATCATACTTTTGGTTCGGATGATTTGTTACTTAAATCATTTTTTAGGTTGTTAAAAAGAATAATTCACAATAGAGGAGTTATGTGTTATAAATTCATTTATTGTTTCAGTTAGACAATAGTAGCTAGCACACAAATACACAAAAGAAAACAAAATAGTCTAAAAAAACATTAATTTAAAAATAGTTTTGAGTTTAGAGATTGAACCCCCTTCTGAATGGATAACAACAACAACAACATAGTTTCGAATTTTATTTTATTTTGTGTTTGGTTGAATGGATTGAGAAAAGGAGAAAAGAAGAAAAGCTTTAAAGGTGGGGGAGTAGTAGGGAAACGAACATGTGATTCACAGAAAAGCAAAATACATTTCTGAGCTGTTCAATCCCACGGAAATGGTTTCTTTTTATTATATAAATATGTCGTTTGTAATCACGACTCTGAAACCTCAAGTTAGAATCATACATACTAGTATTATTATTTTGTCACTAGTACAGGTAATACTTTATTAAAATATTCGAGGCACGGCACAATAGTCCAGACTAGGTTACTTTTGATAAAGCAGTCGCTTTCCACACACTTCTTCCCCTTTTTTCTCCAACGGTCGGAAATATATTTTTAGTCGACGGCTAGTCAAAAGTTAGTCGTAGAGTTTTTTTTCAAATTTTTAACTGCTGAGCTTTAATTACATTTTTAACGGCTAGTCACAAAAGTTAGGCCTTTATTAGGAATGTAAGTAAAAAGGAAAACAGAAGTTATAAAAAAAAATAAAAAAAAAAATAAAAAAAAAAGTAAAAAGGAAATAAGGACCCACTTTCTTTGTTGGCAAAACCTCCCGAGAAAACAAAACCATCTCCACTGCTTGCTCTTCTTCTTTTTTTATCCATCTCCACTACTGATTACTTACTATTTATCGTCTATCATGATTTTGATTCATAATTACGACTTACGAAACTAAGCTGATTCCCCTCTTTATAAAGAAACAGCCATTACAAAATTGGTTTATTTGGTAGATAACTGTGTTATTAAGTAAACTAGTATGGTCGATATTTTGGGGAAGATATATACAAAATCCATGCTACTTAAAAAAAAAAAAAAAAAAAAAGGATGAAGAAACTAAAATATGAATACTTAGTGCTATTTTGCTAGAAAAACAAAATATTAGATTGCTATATTTATAATTTATAAAGAAAATAAAATAGCTCAAACATCCCTATATAATATTGGAGCTTCAGAATATAATAATAGAGTAGCCAAGAGAATTATTAGCGTGGGTTTGTTACATGATTAAAAATCATGAAGTCCCTATTACAACTGTTAGCGTAATTAAAAATATTAAACGAAGATCATCGTTATCCATGATTCCCCCCTGTATTTCTCTTATTATTATTTTAAAAGTTGATACTTTCGAGACGTTACTAGGCTTCTTTTTGTCTCTCCTCTATAAAACGAATACTCGCTCTCTCCTTGTCAGCCACTCACAACTTTAACGTTTCTCGAGAGAGATATCGATGGAAGGGAAAGAAGAGGATGTTCGAGTGGGAGCGAACAAGTTCCCAGAGAGGCAACCGATTGGGACGTCGGCTCAGACGGACAAAGACTACAAGGAGCCACCACCTGCGCCACTGTTCGAGCCAGGCGAGCTGAGTTCGTGGTCCTTCTACAGAGCAGGAATCGCCGAGTTCATAGCCACTTTCCTGTTTCTCTACATCACAGTGCTGACAGTGATGGGAGTGAAGAGAGCTCCAAACATGTGTGCCTCTGTTGGAATCCAAGGCATTGCTTGGGCTTTTGGTGGCATGATCTTTGCCCTTGTCTACTGTACTGCTGGAATCTCAGGTGGGCACATAAACCCAGCGGTGACATTCGGTCTCTTCTTAGCTCGTAAACTGTCATTGACGAGAGCTGTCTTCTACATTGTGATGCAATGTCTCGGTGCCATCTGCGGCGCCGGAGTTGTCAAAGGCTTCCAGCCTACTCCTTACCAAACTCTCGGCGGCGGAGCCAACACCGTCGCTCACGGCTACACTAAGGGCTCTGGCTTGGGCGCTGAGATCATCGGTACCTTCGTCCTTGTCTACACCGTCTTCTCCGCCACTGACGCCAAGAGAAGCGCTCGTGACTCCCACGTTCCGGTATTTTTCTTTCTTTGATTTTGTGCGTTCAGAGAGAAACATTCCTAATTGATTTGTATTTTGCAGATTTTGGCTCCACTCCCAATCGGATTCGCTGTGTTCTTGGTTCACTTGGCCACCATTCCCATAACCGGTACCGGTATTAACCCAGCTAGGAGTCTTGGAGCTGCAATCATCTACAACAAGGACCACTCTTGGGACGACCACGTAAGAGCTCCCCATTATACAGTTTGTTTGATCTGTCTCTTTTGGGTTATTTTGGTTGATTTGAATTTGTGGTTTGCCCTTTGCAGTGGATATTCTGGGTAGGACCATTCATTGGAGCAGCTCTTGCCGCTCTTTACCACCAACTTGTCATCAGAGCCATTCCATTCAAGACCAGAAGCTGATTTCTATAACTTCACTGTGTTGCTTTTATTTATCTTGGTTTGTAATTTTGTATCGCACGAGCTTCAAAATACTTATTTAAGATTTGGTCATGTTTATTTAATGGATTTGTCTATTTCGTCTCTCTTGGTTATATTATTTGCTGTGGATGATTTGGTTTAAACGTTAATGGAAGTATGATATATGGTTGATTTGGTACCCTTTTAATTTTGGTTTTCTAGTTTAGATTTGAGAAATTTTTAAAAATGAATTTGATTTTGTTAATTTCTGTTCTGGTTTGGTTTGGTACCAAATTGAACAAGACAAAACTCAAAAGTAAAATATATGGTTAAGTGGTCAGTTTCGGTTTCTCGGCTTAACCAAGTTAACGTGGGTTAAGCCCATTAAGGATAGCCCATTTATATTGGACCTCTTTCGTACTCATCATTTATTTTAGCCTAGTATGCATTTTCTTTGTCGTATGCATTTTCTTTGTCGTAACTGCTAATACGTAGTCCTTGTTTTGGATACAGCATCTATCAAGTATCAACTGCATCATTCTAGTGCTTTCTTAATTTGTTACGATAGATAGCCAACCAAAGTTTAGAGAAAACATTCTTACTTTTATTTTTATTCTAGAAATAACCTCGTCAAAAGTGGATAACCCACTGCTTCACTTCATATCTTTAAACGTAAAGTGTATGCTTATGATAAATTAGTGTTCTTAGCTTGAAAATCAAATCTATATAATTATACCATCTTACATAATTGCGTGCATATTTTGGTTTCTGATCATTTCAGTAAATTTTCTCAAGCACATATATATATACGCATTAGTCTATTTTCCTTTGTAAGGTTCACGTGATGAGTTGCTGGCATACTGCAATATCTATTTCCATAGCATACATATATATATGTATGTATAATATTTAATATAGTGATACTGTGGGATATACATAATTCCTTGTATGCGTATATGTTTTTCTTTTTATTTTTTAATTTGTTAATTTTGTGTGCGTATGTTACGAATCCATGAACTGTTACATTCATATCCGTAAGTATGAATACATGGCTCAATGGCTGTCCAACTCCCAACCATTTAACCGTTCTATTTATATCTCCATTGACCATGATACGAGAAACAAAAAAAAGAACATCAAAATCATATTAAACTAATTATTGAAAATAAAGAACTTATTTACAACTAGTATAAAGATATACGAATCAATTTCACTCATTGATGTTGGAGCACATACAAATTATTAATTCATTTTCTGGAAAATAAAAACGGTTTTACTATTCTTTAAGCAAATAGTCTAGTGAAGAAAATGTTCTCGATCGGAATTAAGTCAGTTAGCATCGGGAAACGGTCGCCCTATTTTTCTCTCTCGTTTTCAGCCGCCAGAAAAAAAAAAAGCGAAAATCGTGGTTGTTGTTTCTTCCTCTCCGGCGGCCACCTCGGCGCTGTGAGAGGGAGCTTTAGGTTCTTGTTGGTGTTTGTTTTTGTGGTTGGCCCAGCTAGATCCGGTGGTTCGATTGAAGTTTGCGATCTCGGCTTAGTGAACGGATCTTCTCGGTGAAGATTGCGTTTGGTTTTTGGTTGGGTAAGCTATCTTTCTGGTCGTCCTCCTTATCCGATTAGCTTGGGTTAGTCTTTTAGTGTCTTGTGCAGAGTTTCTGGCCTTCGATTGGGATTTGCTAGGCTTGTGTTCGGTTGTTGATTTTGTTGACTAAGAGGAAGCGGTCTGATCGGCTATATAGGAGGAGGTTTCTGATCTCAGTAACCATGATGGTTCCGGATCTGTAGGTCTTAGATCTACAGTTGGCTCTAAGAATAATGCTATTGTGGGTTGCGTGTTCCTGTCTCAGACCTTGTAGCTGGTCTTGTGTTTTTCATGGTATCTAAGCCGCTTGGATGGATTGGCTGTTGGTTCTTGTCAGGCTCAACCATTGCCTTTCCTTTGGTTCCTTATCTCATCGTCTAAGCCAATGGTTTCTTCTAAGCTATTTCCTTTTCTAATCAGAGATTGCGTTTTATTTGAAGATGTATTAGGTTTCTAAGCTCGCAGATGTGTCTTCTCCTTGGTGTTGTTCGATGTGGTTGGTAACTGTCTTGTTTCAAGGCGTTAGGCTTCTCTCCTTGTCCCTGCTTTTCGCGATCGGTTCAGATCGGATTGCATTTTAAAGGCTTCTATCTAGATGTTAATGGGCGTATCAGACGTCGTCATCGCATCTGGAAGCGTGTTCGAGGCTCTAGTAGTGGTCTTGCTTTCCGGATTATCTGGAAGCGTGTTCGAGGCTCTAGTAGTGGTCGTGCTTGCCGGATTATGAAGTCCTTGGTTCTAGGTTTGGAGAGATCAGCTCTCATTGTGATAGGAGGTGGTAGTTGTTTTCTCTGGATTGGCCGCGGGCATCCTTGAGAAATCCCTTCACAGGAGCTTCAAAAGAAGAAGGGTTTGCTGCTTGATTCTAGTATTTCTCTTAGATTTTAGCCTTTTGTTTATGTTTCTAGTTAAAGGTTTCAGCTTCTTTCGATTCCGGTTAGAAAGTCTCTGCTTTGTTTGTTATCTTATGCGTCTGTTAGCTTCCGGAGAACTCTTGTTTTCCTCCGGCTTAGTTTCCGGGGACTTTTCTGTTGTCCGCCGGCGTAGCTACCCTTGTTTGGGCGTTGTATTCCACTCTGGTTCCACAACAAGTATCAATAATAACATCAGATGACCAGAAAAAAAGAATTAAGTCAGTTAGCATATAACTGTCGACGATTCCTTAATACGTAAATCTTGCAATCAAAATTAAATGCTATCAATATATATATATATATATATATTCCAGCCCTAACTAAATATAGAACAGACATATTACAATCAAAGTCATTTTCATCTATTAACTTGGTCAGGCGGCCGTCGACTTTAATGGTTCACGATATAGTTGGATACATATACACATAGCCAACTATTCTAATAACTCACTCAATTAATTATACAGCCTTCCATTTAGGTGAGCTACTAAGCTACTTTCTTTCATGTCGATCAACAAATAATAACTAAACCGCGTGACCAAAATATACATATGTAAACATTAATATATATATATATATAATACTAATAAAATAATTATATATATATATATATATATATTAAATATACTATATAATATATCAAAAAAGAGTTGTAAAAAAATTGAAACTTTTGTTTGGAATCTTATGATGTGGAATTTTAAATTTTCATGGAGATAAAAAGTTAGAATGAGGGTTAATTTAATAAAAAACGAAAGTTTAAGGATAAAGAGATAATATTAATTGGAGTGATAAGGTTACTATATTGTCAGTTGAGCGAATTAACGCGCATTTAAAACCCAAAGACCTTCCCTCTTCTTTCTTTCCAAATTCTTCCAAGTATTATCAAGAGAGAGAGAGATTCGTCGCAAGAGAATGTCTCCGGCGAAGAAGAGCCGAAGTTTCGCTCCGATTAGTGAGTGTAAAAGTGGAGAGTATGATTCGATCGCTGCGGATCTTGACGGGACTCTGCTTCTCTCAAGAAGCTCCTTCCCTTATTTCATGCTCGTAGCCATTGAAGCGGGTAGTCTCTTCCGTGGATTGATCCTTCTTCTATCTCTCCCCATCGTCATCATCGCTTATCTCTTCGTCTCCGAATCTCTCGGAATCCAAATCCTCATCTACATCTCCTTCGCCGGCATCAAAATCAAGAACATCGAACTCGTCTCTCGCGCCGTTCTTCCACGGTACGTACACCATCTCGATCTTGATTGATTCACTATGCTTCGATTTCAATTTGGAATCTCAGATTTTGAAATTTGTCTAGGTTTTACGCGGCGGATGTGAGAAAAGACAGTTTTGAGGTGTTTGATAAATGTAAGAGGAAAGTGGTGGTTACTGCGAATCCGATAGTGATGGTTGAGCCATTCGTCAAGGATTACTTGGGAGGAGATAAAGTTTTGGGAACAGAGATTGAAGTTAACCCCAAAACGATGAAAGCTACTGGTTTTGTCAAGAAGCCAGGTGTGCTTGTTGGTGATTTGAAGAGGTTAGCCATCTTGAAAGAGTTCGGCGATGAGTCACCGGATCTTGGACTCGGTGACCGGACCTCTGATCACGATTTCATGTCCATTTGCAAGGTTAGTATCTATCTCCTCTGTCCCTCTGCTTTAGTTTTACGTTTTCTTGAATCTTTAAAACACGATTTAGCTGGTTATTGATTAAGTAGAGAGCAGCATAAGCTGATACTTACTAGTGAAATGTAATCTAAGTATTTAAAGACAAATAAATGCCTATAAAAGCGGTGGAGGGTTTTCACATGATTTATGCATGGGAAATTAAATTGAATTTTCCATACAGCCTTCACATGATCTGTTTACGACTTTGTATGTGTAGCATATCATTTACAACATTTAGGCTTAGATATTAGAATAAAATACACTGTTATAGGATCACTAGATACTCCCAAAACTATGTATTATGTGAATTCAAGTAAATCACTGACAGTGACAAAAAGTAGATAGTAGAATAGAATAATACAAGTATGTATAGTAGTTTTCATAAATGCTTCCAACCTATCACCAACTAACATCCCACACAAGTTGGACGGCCCATTTAATGAATCAATCCATATGTGTCAACATGTATTTCTTTCAATTTTCTCTCAAGTTTCAAATATTTTACACAATTTCTTACTATAATCGTGTGAATTTGGAAAAATGATTAATAATATCTTAACAGGAAGGTTACATGGTGCACGATACCAAATCAGCCACAACTGTCTCCACTGAGCGTCTCAAGAACCGCATAATCTTCCACGATGGCCGTCTAGTCCAACGTCCGACGCCATTAAACGCCTTGATCATTTACCTTTGGCTTCCTTTTGGCTTCATGCTCTCTATCTTCCGCGTCTACTTCAACCTCCCTTTACCCGAACGCTTCGTCCGCTACACTTACGAGATCCTCGGCATTCACCTCACAATACGTGGCCACCGTCCTCCCCCTCCATCCCCAGGCAAACCCGGAAACCTCTACGTCCTTAACCACCGCACCGCCCTTGACCCCATTATCATCGCCATTGCTCTCGGCCGTAAGATCACATGTGTCACTTACAGTGTCTCTCGCCTCTCCCTTATGCTCTCACCCATTCCTGCCGTTGCTCTGACCCGAGACCGTGTCGCTGATGCAGCCCGCATGAGACAACTCCTCGAGAAAGGTATTTTCCATGCTCAATTATCATTATAGAAATGCAGAGTATCTCTGTTTTGCTACATTGAATATCTTCATTTGTGGAATCAAGTACCTTTGGTTTCGTCGATAGAAAAGCAGAAAACAGGGCATCTCTGGTTCTACCTGTCTACCTGAGTTGTGTATCATTTTAGAATCAAGTACATTTCATTTACAGAAACCAGAGAACACATATTTCTCTGTTCTTCTACACACATAATTCCTGTCATCACTATCATTGTAACTCTTCTTTTATTCTGCAACAGGTGATTTGGTGATCTGTCCTGAAGGCACGACGTGTAGAGAACCATATCTACTAAGATTCAGTGCTCTATTCGCAGAGCTGAGCGACAGGATCGTGCCTGTGGCCATGAACTGCAAGCAAGGGATGTTCAACGGGACGACAGTAAGAGGTGTGAAATTCTGGGATCCCTACTTCTTCTTCATGAACCCTCGACCTAGCTACGAGGCCACTTTCTTGGACCGTTTGCCCGAAGAAATGACGGTAAATGGTGGTGGCAAGACTCCTTTTGAGGTGGCTAATTACGTTCAGAAGGTGATTGGTGGAGTTTTGGGATTCGAATGCACTGAACTTACAAGGAAGGATAAGTATCTGTTGCTTGGAGGCAACGACGGGAAGGTTGAGTCTATCAATAAGACCAAGTCCATGGAGTAATAATAGTTACCTTGTATTTTGCTTGGGAGTGAAGTTAGGTCTCTCTGGTTTTAGCGATTACTTTTTTAATGGATTGTTTTGGAGTTTGTGCTCATTGGATTAAAGCATTTCTTTAAGTTTTTACTATTTTCCCGTAAGCATATATAGATATACACAAACTTTTTAATAAAAATCAATGTGGATAATCAAGTTTGACTTATGTTTTGTGATGACTGATACATTATTGTAAAAATTTCTTAAATTATAAAAGAAAAAGCATGTGGTTCGTGGGAAAAGCAAACGGAACATAAAACATATATAAAACAAAGATAAATAAAAACCTTCCCTCATGTCATTAATATCCGAGACCATTACAATACAAAAATTGGTCAAAACATAACTAAGTGAACCGAAACCAAACGCATAAAAGAAAATAACATTAAACATAAATAACAACATTAAACATAAATAGCAACATCAAACCAAAAACCATTAAAACGGAAAACCGAAAACTAAGCGACATGAGGAAACTACCAGTTAGTTCATGCATTAGGGTACGGTGGTAGGGGTTGTTTTGTATCGTTCTTCCACTATTTTGAGCACAGCAAGTGTATTTTGATCTGGGTAATAAAAATCAATGTGGGTAATCAAGTTTGACTTATGTTTTGTGATGACTGATACATTATTGTAAAAATTTTTTAATTTAAGAAATTACAAACATAAAAGAAAAAGCATGTGGTTTGTGGGTAAAGCAAATGGAACATAAATAATAAAACATATACTATAAAACAAAGATTAATAAAAACCTCCCCTCATGTCATTAATATCCGAGACCATTACAATACCAAAATTGGTCAAAATTAAATCATAACTAAGTGAACAGACGCATAAAAGAAAATAACATTAAACATAAATAACAACATTAATAAACCTAAAACATTAAAACGGAAAAGAGAAAACAGACATGAGGAAACTACGATTAGGTTCATGGGTTTACGGTGGTTTTGTATCGTTCTTCCACAATTTTTAGCACCGCAAGAGTATTTTCATCATCCGGGTTCATAACCACCATAAGTAAAGCCAAATAGTTGAGGTGGCTTTGGGCATCGTTGGACTCAGCCGCGAGAGTTTTGAGCACCGCCTCCAAACTCTTGTGTGGTTTTGGGTCATTGGAACGCCCCTCTTTACGGTACCTGCGACAAGCCTCAACTCCCAGATATACTAATTAACAACATCGCACACAACCCCATGAATACTATGCTTACGTTTCGATATAAGCAATAAAACATGGCCCATATAGCTACATATAGACATATGATAGCCAGTTCATCAAAGATTCTAAAATCCTTGAACTTAGACCTAAGACCCGCATCAAGGCATGCAAAAGTTGCGAAAATTGCTCCGACCAAACCAGAAACGTGACGAACAGGTTCACAATCATGAGCGGAGATGTTCTTCTCTGGCTTCAAGTTGAAATACAACACAAGGATGGCCAGGAGACGAAAACCCACATCTTTTGCTTGACTTGACATTGTTGCATACTGGGAGGTTGTATATGCTCTAAGAAAAACCAAATTTCTTCATCTTTGAGAAAAGAAAAGAAAACAAGCTCTCTCGTGTAGAAACAATGGAAATTGTGAAAGCTTTGATAAAGCAAGAAGGGTGAAGAGAAAACTTAAATAGACACAATGAACACAATTGTAGTCTTAAATAGACAGAGACTTCAAAAGGGAAAAATTGTGATTGCTAGAGAACAAAGAGGATCAAATTTGTTATGCAACGGTAATTTGTGAGCTGTGAATCCCGTACTGAAGCAAGCTGGAGTCACCGTACGTCTTGACTGAGATTCCTTCTTATCGTTGCAGAGCAATGGAGATTAGACTAGAGTGGGCTTAAAATTTGACAAAGGCCCATTTAGCTTAATCGCATAAGACAAAAGCTCCTGTTTGCTCAATGGGTTTTACATTTTGTTATATTCTTTTTCACTCATTTACGAGGGACGTTATTATTTATTTATTTTTATAACACCCTCAAACTAGAAGGCTTATTATTATTATTATTATTATCTTTCTTCACTTTATCATAATTTAAGATACATTTAGCATTTGACAAAAAAAGAAAGAAAGATACATTTAACATTTTTAAATAAATGTAAAATTAATACATAGCCAGCTGGGTTTTCTGCTTCGGTATCAGCATTGTTGTACATTTCAGATTTCAGTAGCACATTTCAGTCATGCACAAGGTTAAAAAAATATTATATATTACATTGTAATACTTTGGATACCTCTAAACCTCTCATACAAATATTTGTGGAAAAAAACTCAGAGCACTTTTTGCTGTCACATTGTTATATGTTAGTGGCCTAACTCACACCCAAAAGCTAGCTTATGAGTGGAGGTTTGCCACATCACATATATATTATCCAAGGAACTTTTATCTCACCGATGTGGGACTTCCAATACCCCCCTTCACGTTCATGATTGATATCTGAAACGTGGACATACACGGGCATGGGCCACAATCGAATGAATTTGAACTTGGGTTCTGATACCATGTTAGTGGGCCTAACTCACACCCAAAAGCATTTTATATAACATTAATAATACAAACTTTTTAAAGATTTGGTACGTTTTGGAAATCAGACATTTTGCTTAGTTGGGTTCGAACTATAGTTTCAAAATCTCTTGAAGGGTAGCCAAACTACATTACTTTTTATCAGTACTTAACTTATGATTTGTTTTTTTTTTTGTTTAAGATATCAACTAGCTTTGTTCTGATATTGTTTAATACTTCTCAAAGAAATACATTTTATCAACTAACTTATATATGCATAATCAATCTAGATCCTCCTGGTGTATATACTCCAATGTCAAACAATTTAGTATTCAGCTATGGGAATATGTTAACGATTTTTTTTTTGTTCTCCTATGAAAAAGTAGATTATAAAAAAAAAAATTTGACATGAGGAGGAGTCCTATAACTGTGTTGATATTGGGCTTAGTGCTATATACGACCGAATTATAAGCCCATGTAATTATGAACGTTTCCGAATTCATAATGTCGTAAGGGTTAAATATAATTAAATCGGTAAGTGTTCAACGGAAAACACGGTGGCTCAGTGGTTACGCGTGTGTTGCGAGCTCCGCGCACATGCGCGCGCGCCCAGGGTTCGAATCCACTATGCGGAGTACAACTGGTAATAACAGGGTATAACTGGAGACATTGGTACAACCAGTATAACTGGTGGGTAGTGATACTAGTTGTACGTAGAACTAGTACTAGTTGTACTAGATAGTTGTAGTACAACTGGTAGGTAGTTGTACGTCATTTCATTAAAAAATAGGACATTAGATTAATGGAGGCTATAATGGCTTTGGTTAAATCAAATAGGGGTATTGGAGATGATTTTCCATGTCGTAAACTCGGTAGTACGTAACTACGTATGCTAGCTAGGTGTTAATCTGGTGGGATCTAACGCCTAATTGATAAGGTTTTTTTATCTACATATACGTAGATATAATATAGTTCGAGTCTGTACTTTTGGATTCTTGAACCCGAATTCAAATGTTTCCGATTTTTAGCCGATTAAGGTGAAATTGCGGGGGGTTCAGTCACCACATGCTTAGCCGCATTTTCAGAAGAGTAAATTCACGAAAAGACAAGACATTTAGACTTATTTAAATTTTTAGCAAGATGGGTTTTTCTGTCTTAGCAATTAACGTAATCCACCACCAAATTAGACC
>OVAQ01001589.1:0-16934 GCA_900406345.1 Erysimum cheiri
AGAACTCCATGTGCTTCTTTATAAAATAACAGTCAGAAATAAACTCAGAAGTCGTATCTATTTTTTGTTATAAAATTATGAAATATCATCAATCAATTTGTGTTATAATTATTTAATATGACATATTGATTGGCACGTCGTAGGGAGGAGACAAAAGACTGAACCTTTAATTACGCGGCCATAGATTGGAGCCACCGTCACCGACTTTAACTCTATATATGTAATAAACTTGGATACATGTCCCCAAAGATTCTCTGAAGCCGTCACCGACCTATAAAACGCGTTTGTCGATAATTCAAAAATATATGGTTTCTTTAATATACAACTCTTAAAGGACATGAATGCACATCTGTATGTTATAACTTGGATGCATGTCTGTCACAATATCATTATGTTTTTGTTTATATATAACATATCGTCAAATATACTTTTGATCTTTTTAACGAACATAACTGTTTAATCTCACCTGTTGGTAAAGCATTTCCTCTGTTTTTGGCTGCAAATGAAGTAACTTGATAGTTGATAGTCTTGGTGCATTGTAAGAAACTTGAATCTTTATGTACATAAAGAAAAAGAGCCTTAAAGATTTATTGGTAAGGAGATGTGGGATCTTTTAGGCAAGAATTCCTCTGGCTGATAAAAAAACAGTAAAACACAGAAGATGAAAATTGCAAACTAAGCGCATTAATCTTGTTGAATGCAAGTGTAAAAAAACAGATATAAGAAATATCAAACATGAAATGTGATCTTAGGAGAGAACTATTTGAAGCTATTGATACAATGCTCCAATGAAGTTAAGCAATGTGAATTGTGAAGATTAACAAGAAAAATATTTGACAACACAACATCATTGAAACGAAACCTCTCCAAAAGAGTTGAAACAACAAAGCAAACTGCAATTTCAAGTGAAATTCTTTAGCTATTGAGTAACCAACATTTTTTTTCACAAAAAATTACCATAAAACTAGCTCTATACGTCAGGTAAAATACCTTACTTCATCCTTACTTCATTCTACATTTATAATATCTAAAGCAACATCAAACAATGACGAATCACAGTATTTAAAATAACGAATGCTTATTTATAGATCTTATTTCTATAAACTTTTTTAAACGATTTCGCTAATCTCATTTCTAAATCTAACATTTCCAAAACAAAAAAGAATATAATATCTAATCAATTTTTTAGTAAACATATACCTTGATGCTCAAAGGAATTCATGTCAGAACATGTCATTTTTGTATTTTTTGTCAATATTTTAACGTAAAATTAATAAAAATATTTTAAAAACTTGAGTTGAGTTCTACCTACTTGTAGAATTTGAGCAATAGATTGGATTATGTATTTTTTTCTGAAGAAAAGCTTGTCGTATAATCTTTTTCTTAAAATGTGCAATTGTAGTTCATAAGTAAAAATGTCTCTATTCATATATGTTGTGGGCATTTTAGCAGATTCACAGTGATGCTTCTAAATCAGTATTAGAACATGTCATTTCTGTAATAATTGTGTTATCAACTAAACGTATGTTTTGAGCTTAATGTTGTTTGAAGTTACATGTCTTGAGCTTAAAAGACCTTGTTCCTTTTTTTGGTTGGACATGGTGTTGGGGTTGCTCCTGTTCTGCGGGAATTTATCATAGAGACTTTTCAGAAAGGAGGACGTCATGAGGAGATTGAGAAAACGTTGAATTCCGATCAGACTACAGCATGTGCATCTCCTTCTCCTTTTGGGTCAAAAATGGTTCTCCCCCGGATCCTTCTAAATGCTTCTCCTCAAATTATGCTAAAAAATAATTCGTTAGCAAAAGCCGCGGCAATCATCGCACTGTCCATTGTACACATCATTTTGCAAGGTTTGATTTTTATTCTAAGAAATTCAAAATCTTTTACTGTAGGGTTTGTCAATAAAATTTGACTTTTGATATTTAGATAATTTTGGGGAAAGCGTCAGCGGCATCGGAATCAGTGTGAACAACGCAGGCACCATAATCACATGTGCGCATGTTGTTGTCAACGAATTCCGACATAACAACGATAAAGTATATAGAAAATCGGAAAAAGGTAATAACCAATTTTCTTTTCTTAATAACCTTCTATACTTAATTACTTATTATTGTAATTTTAGTAAACCCGGAAAAGGTAATAATCAATTTTCTTAATAACCTTCTATACTTATTAGTGTAGTTTTGAAAACTTTTTAAACATTTGTTTAATTTTCTAAGTGAGTATTGTGGTAGTAACAGGTATTAGTAAGGTTGAGTGACGGCAGTTCTTACACTGGAGTAGTTTTCACCTACGAGTATAAGGATGACATTGCGTTGGTCAGAATCAAGCCTTCCGTTTTACTTTCTGCTGCTAAGTTTTCCAGAGAAGCTCGCATGAGAGTTGGAGATTTGGTTTTGACTGCTGGAAGTACATTTGGTTGGCCTAACAGTTTCTCACATGGTATTATCAGGTAAATTTTCATATTCTTGATTTCTTTTCTATTTTTATTTTAAAATTGTGTCATGTAATTTCTCATACTTAGTTTTTTTTTTAATCTTATTTTCAAGTTGTGTCAGCCGCACACACAAGGAACTACATTTTGGCAAAGACAGAGGCAACGTATATCTTCAAGTTGATTGTGGAGCTAATGAGGTGATTCATATATATCAAATAATTTTTTACATTTTTTTCATTAGTTAAAAATCTAGTATTTATATATTTTGTGAATTTATACATTGACTTGCATCATTGGTTTGTCTTTTTTTTAACGCAATGATAAGGTAATTATGGTGGGCCCATCGTAAATTTAGATGGGTGGTAATTGGTATCGTTATCGGTGGAGAAGAACTAGGCATTGAGTTTGCCTTGCGGAGTGATACGGTCTTCAAAATCTTGAAGAGGTTGGGTTACGAAAGTTTGCTCACCACTGACCACTGAGGTAATTGAATTAGTGATTGTACCTGAACTTGTGTTCCATTGGAAATATCTTTCATTTTGTATTCCAAGTATCTAGCTTTAGATTTATGGCTACGGCGGCTAGCATTAAATTGTGTTTTGTATGTTGTGTTATCGGGAATGATATCGAGATGAACCCTATTATGATGAGTGTTTATGTGAGTTCATTTGTTATGTTGTCATGGAGAAGTAACACCCGAGTTTGCTATGTTAGTACAACAGAAAATACCGGAGTTCGAATGGGATATGGGATATCACGGCTTTGTGATTCATTTAACGATAATTTTTTTACCTAATTTGGAAACAATCAACTTGGCCTAAAATCTTCAACCCACTAATATCCCCATTAGGTCATGCTTATAAAATCCTCAAACCATTACAAGTGTCCATTAGCGTAGGCTTATGACTAGTTTTCGGTTTAAATTAACAAGGAAAAACAAGGACAAATGAAAACCCTAACTCTCAAAAACTAACCTTGTACAAATTAAGGTCATTGCTTCAATATGGGCCGAGGTAACAAATGTTGTGGTGTTAACTGTTAGTAACATAATAAATTTCTGCGATGGAATGCATTTTTTTTTTTGTTATAATGAGCTAGGAAGTTATCCGAATTTTTACCATCCGACTAATTTTTTAGAGTAAATATAGTCATAGAATAACTCACTCACCGGATTTTCTAATAGACTTAAAGCATAATACCAGTTTGAGATAAATAAATCTCTAACCTAGACCTACATGACAATTGACAACTCCTCTTTAAATGAAAATAAGTAGACAACCATCATTTAATTTGATTTGCTTTCTTCCAATACATTATGTTTGTTATACGATTACAAAAAAAGATTTAGTTTCCGATATAATACACAATTCATATTACACATATTTTTTTAAAAAATCATGTTTTACTATTGTTTTAGATAGATTTTTTTTTTTTTTTTTTTTTTTTTTTTTTTTTTTAAAANAAAAATTTAGATAGATTTATTATCAGTAACTATCGAAATTCGAAACCTACAATTCTTGATATGGAACTATAAAACGTGTCTTTATCAATGTTCTTTCTTGTAACTTTTCTAAGTATACATCCAATCACATACACCTATCTTTGTTATTTGTACATGGAATATTAACTATATCTAAGAAAACATAAAAAAACAAAAACTTAAAACCGTTAAAGGACTATGAAATGGTTGAAGTGGACACTAGATCTTTAGGTAATAGGTATGTTCCGTATGTCAAAAGAAGAAATCTGAAATCGTATTTTTCGTCGATAGTTTTTTTTTTAAATAACCCAAACTTTTACCAAAAAAAAAAAAAATAACCCAAATATACTAACAACAAAAAATTCCATTCGAAGAATTATTTTTTAAAAAAGAAAAGAATAATTCGTTTTTTTGTCACACAGGAAAAAAAAAACAAATAATCGTTCCTGATATTTTCTGCTTCGCCTTTGCTTTTGCTTTGCTTTTTTCTCTCCACAATAATATTCGTTTTTCTCTTTATCGCTCTCTCCCTCGTTCTCGTCGCTGTTTCTTCCGATCTCCGCTTCAAATAAACAAAAGCTATTCCCTGGATTCGAAATCTCTCTTCCGAGAGAGGTATGCGCGAACATTTTCTTCTAACTTAAATTCGAATTCGTTCACTTCACAGTTCACTTTGAGAATTTCTTCACTCCGTTTGATTCAAATTTCTTACTTGTATTAAGTTTCTCGTGTTTAATTGATTACAAACCGATTAAATCTGAGTTTAATTTGGAGAACGAATCTTTTCTGGGCACAATTTATTTTCAATTAGTTAATATCAATAATTGCTAACTTTTTAAAGTAATTAGGAATCTGGAGATGTTGACATCCACTGATAAGGTTTAGTAAAATTTTACTGTTTTAAAAGTCTTATAGTATAAGAATCTGATTTTTTTTTTTGTGGTTTTAAGTTGTTGTTTGTTGTGTGTACAGATGTTTTCCTCTTGATTTTTGATTTCTGCAAATCAAGAATTTAAAGAGCTANAAAGTAATTAGGAATCTGGAGATGTTGACATCCACTGATAAGGTTTAGTAAAATTTTACTGTTTTAAAAGTCTTATAGTATAAGAATCTTTTTTTTTTTTTGTGGTTTTAAGTTGTTGTTTGTTGTGTGTACAGATGTTTTCCTCTTGATTTTTGATTTCTGCAAATCAAGAATTTAAAGAGCTATGGAAGAAGATAATGTTACTAGTTCACCTTCAACACCAAGGCTTAGGCATCGAAAACGTTCTAATGAGGTTTGTTTGTTTGCTCTCTTCTTTGCTTCATTGAAGTTTAAGTAAGGTTTACTGAGAGTTTCTTGGTTTTGGTTTTTGTTAGGTTGTTATGGATGGGGATAGAGTGAATGCAACTCCTTTGTTGGTTAATGATCGGAATAAGTACAAATCTTTCATGGTTCGGACTTACTCGACGTTATGGATGATTGGTGGTTTTGTTTTGGTTGTCTACATGGGTCATCTCTATATCACTGCTATGGTGGTTGTTATTCAAATCTTTATGGCTAAAGAGTTGTTTAATTTGTTGAGGAAAGCACCTGAGGATAAATGTCTCCCTTATATTAAACAGCTGAATTGGTAAAGCCAGAAGCTTTTTATCGTCTATGTGATTGCAGTTAACAAACTATGTTGTTCTTAAGTCGTCTTGCTGTTTGTTTTTCTCTGCAGGCACTTCTTTTTCACTGCTATGCTTTTCGTATATGGCCGGATCCTTAGTCAACGGTTAGCCAATACCATGACTGCAGACCAGTTCTTATATCGGCTAGTCACCGGCTTAATCAAATACCATATGGCTATCTGTTACTTCTTGTATATTATAGGTCAGTCTTGCTTCACCATTTTCTCTTATTTGTGGAATTTGGTTTTCCGTTATCAAGGTCTTGATGCTTGGCTTATGTGGTTCACCTTACATTTGATGCTTACGGAATATGCCTATTCAATGTAACAAAATTCAGGTTTCATGTGGTTCATTCTGACATTAAAAAAGAAGATGTACAAGTACCAGTTTGGCCAGTATGCATGGACCCACATGATTTTGATAGTCGTGTTTACGCAATCCTCGTTCACTGTTGCCAACATATTTGAAGGGATCTTCTGGTACACATTTTATAATTCCAGCATATGAAGTTTTATGCTTTTCCGTCTAATAAGTTTGCTAAGAAATCAAAACTATCCTCTTCTATTTTTCACCTAAATAGGATGAGACTGTGCTTAGCAAACATCCTGAAAATCTTGCTTCCTACAGTTGCATATGTTGACCCCAATCTGTTTTACTTATATCTTCGCTGCAATATAATTGTCTACCTTTGGTGGTTTCCAATGCAGGTTTCTTCTTCCAGCATCTTTAATCATAATCAACGACATCTTCGCTTACATTTTTGGGTTCTTTTTCGGAAGAACACCCTTAATAAAGCTATCTCCAAAGAAAACATGGGAGGGGTTCATCGGAGCCTCCGTGACAACTATTATCTCTGCATTTGTTGTGAGTATTTGTTACCTCTATCACCACATGACACATTACAAAGCCTATATAGTTTCACTGTTTCTTCACCGACCACCCTCAGCCTGAAAATGTTCTGTATGTGTAATGTTTCAGCTTGCAAATATTTTGGGTCGTTACCCATGGTTGACATGCCCACGACAGGTTAGTCATTGAGCAAAAAGAATGAGACTGATTGAGAATACGATATTTGAGAAATATTATAGTAAATTTGTGAATCATTCTACAGGATTTGTCCACTGGCTGGCTACAATGTGATGCTGATCCATTGTTCAAACCTGAACCTTTTGCTTTACCTGCGTGGATTCCAGAATGGGTAAGCTTTATTATCATGTTACATATTTACATAATTTGATCATGTCTTCTCTATGATGATCAAATTCACATAGGTTTTCCTTTCGCGTGTGAACTGGGTATATCTCTAGGCCTGTGTAATTGAATGTAGGCGATGTCCCTCAGAGAATAACTTATTTCATAGCGTGCTTTTGAAGAGTTTCAAATTCTGGCCATTTTAATGGACGTTAGCTAGTGATAACTAACAAAAGAAAACCATAGTAGTATTAAACTGAGAAGTAGGTTTTTGCGTTATAAGAACATTTGCATAAGGTTTCTCAAATTCCTACTACACTTTTGCAGTTTCCTTGGAAGGAAATGGAAGTCCTCCCTGTTCAGTGGCATGCTTTATGCCTCGGTTTGTTCGCTTCAATCATAGCACCTTTTGGAGGGTTTTTCGCTAGCGGGTTTAAAAGAGCATTCAAAATCAAGGTTCGTACTCAACACCACCAAATTTGAGATAAGCTTCACTTTCCATACACATCTAACCTCTTACAAAACCTTTGCTTGATAAATCTGTAATCACAGGACTTTGGTGATAGTATTCCCGGACATGGTGGAATCACAGATAGAATGGATTGCCAGGTAACTTTAATGAAACTAATTTCACTTCATAAGTTTATGATTAGGTCTTTCAATAGCAGAATTGAGTTTGTTAAGAACAACGCAGAAGATGATTGCAAGACTTTAAAGATTTCCTTTATTGTTTTCTTTATAAAATTGTCGATGAGAACAATAAACTGATGAACCAAGGAGAACCAAGAGATAGTCAGGATTTGTTATAGAGTCCCTAAGTTTCGAAGAAGTTAGAAAAAGAAAATCAGAGCTTTATGATAGGAACATTTTACTGTTTTATAAAATGATTTTGCAAAATGTAATTGCAAAGGCTAAAAGCAAACGGTAGGAAAGCCTTCCTTTTGTGTTTGGCATTAACGTTTACGAGTAAGTTAACAAAGGAGTTTTGTTTAAGATGCTAAAGATTATTATTTGTTCATTTCGAAAATTACAAACGCAAAACTAAGTAAGGCATTATACTGTTTACATTTATGCTTATTAGAGTTCTTCATTCACAAGATTGTCTTTGCATAGTCTTTGCTTTTTACTCCCATCTTTAAACATACATAAACCAAACCTAGTTTTATTTTTATTGTCACAGATGGTTATGGCAGTATTTGCTTACATATATCTCCAGTCATTTATAGTCTCCCAAAGCGTTTCGGTTGACAAAATCCTGGACCAGGTAAATCAACTTCTCGACTTTGCGTCAATACCAAAAATTCACTTTGCTATGAATCAATCAATCATGTGGTGGTTTCATTGTAGGTTTTGACGAACCTTACCTTCGAGGAACAACAAGCACTCTTCGTGAAATTAGGACAAATGCTGAAGGACAAGCTTCAATAGACTTTCCACTACCTAAACTGTTTTTTTTTCCAGATTCAGATTCAGATTCTCCAAAGAACAGGTTCTATAACTCTGGAATACCCTATATCCGTACTAGAGACAATAAAATTGAAATTGGTTTAAGATTTGTTTTCTGTCATTGTAAATCCTCTTCAAATTTGTCGAAAATTAGAAGTTTTTTTTTTAAGTCTTCTCATTTGATACAATAGGTTTGAAGTGAGTTGTATCTATACTATCTACTTAACTAAAGTAGCTTTGGTGGTTTATCTGTATTTTGTATATTGGTTAATTTGAAACATTATTTGGTTTGTTTGTCTTGTCCCATGATTCAATGAATTCGATTCGATTCGTTTTTGGCATCTGTTGGAAATTTGAGTGCAATAAAACGATGACGTATTAGTAAGGAGGTCTTGGACTTTTCGGGGCTTTGAATGTAGGCCTAGATTGTTAGTAATTTGGAGATAGGTCCACAAAACTTTATATAATTTAGATCCAAAATGCTTGTGGATATGCTTCGGGCTTTTTAATTACTATTCAACATTTTTACTTTTAATACTATAAATCATAGTACCATTATAAGTTAAATCGAATTCGTCCACTGTGTTTCAATAATGGTTAGCTACTGTAAATATATTTAATTGACAAAAATATTTTCGGTTTCGCAAGCTTCTAGAATTAGTCTAGGCGTCTTTGATCTTTCTTGTTTTTGTGATCTTGAATTCTTGATAATATGAAGTTTATGTATACTAATCAATATTCAAATTTGTTCATAGAGACGTTGGACCAATAGAACTACACTATGCTTAAAATGTCATTTTATCGTAAGAAAATTAATGGTATCACGTTTTTTACATGTGTTTTTTTTAGAAAAGGTGATGCGATTAATATTTTCGACAACTCTTATGGCCAACTTAAAACCAAACAAAAAAAGGAAATGAGTAAGCGAAATATCATATGTTGAACACGAGAAGTTTTTCACCAAATACATTGAACCAGGACGTTCTTGGGATTTAAGCCTGCTTCTAATTTCCGCGTCTGAAAGATAATAACGAGCAAAAGTAACGAAAGCAAAGATAATCACATCCTGTCACGTGACAATCACATGTTAAACCTTGACTCACTTGTTGTCTGACTCATGTGCTCACGCGCCGGCACCTTAGACTAAACACGCCAGTCTTAGTCCACGTCAGCAGCTGATATCCCATAATTAATATGACGTGGAAGTTGGTTAATTATAAAAATGAAGAGCAAATCTAGATAAACCTTTTTTGTCGTATCTTTTTTTTAACTTTTTTGGTGTTGTCGTATCTAAATAAACTTTTTAAGTGATAACATAGATATTTTCTTTTACATATAGAGATAAATCTGAATACATATTCAGCAACAATTTATAGCATAAAATTCATAATAAAGATTGTACTATTAAGATGCAAAGTGATCAATCTAGACGCTATAGTGTGATAAAACCCACATTCACAATTATCTCCAATAGAAAGTTAAAAAACATAACATTAACGGCGTTAAAATCTTCTCACCTAATTGAGTATACTTTTTGTACTTGTCACTTTGTCACCATAATTTCACCACTCTGTCGTCATCTTTTAACATTTTGTCGTTTACTCCGTTTATGTCTCTCTATTAAATATTAAATCGCTATGTTATAAATAATACGTTCTAAATTCTCCGAATCATAGTATATCGCCAAAAAGATTTTATCAAAAGGACAAAAAATAATAGAGAGAGATGGTGGAGATTCAGGGAAGATTCAAGAGAATTGAGTCGGCTTTCAACATGGCGGCGGCGCGTGTACGTCCACCGTGTGATAACAGCAGTGGAAGCGATAACTCACCGGATCTTTCGGATATGGTCGCATCTTTTATGGAGAGAGAGGAACGAGTAATATTACCAAAGGAAGAAGAAATGGATACTTCATCGGACGATAACGATTTGGAAGATGTGAACGAGAGGTTAGGGAAGCTTTTAGAAGGTTTATCTGGCGGCGAAGAACGGATGAGAATTATGGCGGCGACGACGGAAGTTGCTGGAACGTTCGTCTTAGATTTTAGTTCTCCTAAGCGCCAATTGATGGCTTTTCTACGTAACAAGGGATTTGATGCAGGTTAACATCTAATCATCTCTCTCTATTCTCTATATAAATTGTTTATGTTTTCAAAGGGAAGCTAAAGAGTATTTACTAGTTTGTGACAACTTAAGGGTGTATATTTAACCTGCAGAACAGTTTCACAATCATATAATACTATGTAGAATTGTGACCGATTTCGTGATTTACAAGTTTTAATGACTAAAATCAATCAAGTTTTTTTATATTTCTGTTCTTTTTCTTAGCAAAATCAAGTTTTTTTTCATCATAATTCCATTCCCTTTTTTTTAATCATTTACGATTCCACAATTTATTGTTACTCTCATGTGGAACCTAAGTTTACAATGAACTTCAGTACTAAATTTATTTAAAGAAAAAAAAAATAGTTAACATCAAGTTTTTTCTTCATTGTTTAATGATTACGTACTCTCTTTTTTTTTTTAATCCTTTCAAGTTTTCTCAGTTAGCAAAAAGTTTTGGGTATAGTCATTTTTTCTAATGTTATATACATATATCTATGATTTGTTAAGTAATAATATTAAACATAACCCAAATTTTGAGAAAGATACACAATTCCACTTCGTATTTCTTCAATCCTGGTACTTGAAATAATTAAGTTGTACTATATGTTACATAAATCCGTTGTACTTTTTTTCTGTTTGTTTTGGTTTTATAAAGACGTTGTACTTTATATTTTTTTTTAGTTGTACTTCATATTTCACTCGTGGTACGTACTTGAAACAAGTTGTACTATATGTTTAATATTACTAACAAAATTAAACCTGTCCTATATGTTGTACGTCATAATCATATAGGTCTTTGCAAGTCGAGATGGGAGAGATTCAGTAAGTACACCGCCGGAAAATACGATTACGTCGACGTTCGATGCGGTGGAGATCATAATCGTTACATCGTCGAGACAAACCTTGCCGGAGAGTTTGAGATAGCCCGACCAACGAAAAGGTACCTCTCAATACTAAGCCAAGTGCCACGTGTCTTCGTTGGAACTTCGGAGGAGCTGAAACTGCTCGTGAGGATCATGTGCCGCGAGATGAGACGGTCGATGAAGCACGTGGGGATCCACGTGCCACCGTGGAGGAGAAACGGTTACATGCAAGCTAAGTGGTTCGGTTTCTATAAACGAACTTCGACCACGGCAAATTACGAAATGGTTAATACTAACAATGATACGACGGCGTTTAAGGGTTGCAAGGAAGAGTTTTGGGAAGCGAAAGGTTTTAAAGTTATGGTTGGTCAGCTCACAGTTGCTTTCAATGCTAGTGGAGTAGAAGTGTAATGGTAATAATCAGAAAATAAAAGAGTGAATCATTTTGAGTTTTGAGCCTGATGTAATCAAAATTCGGGTTTTGTTTGTAAATAGTGCTATTTTTGGTGATTTAGCTTAGCAAATAAATATGTATGTATTTTGTTTCCTCTGAATCTATTGGTCTACACTGACCAAGTCAGATTTGTTTTGGTCTATTTTCAATTTTCAACAAAAAATCTAGTCAAAGCGACTAATGTTTTATAATTTGAATGATATTTTGGCCTTTTTCATGGGTGTGTCTGAGTGTTTTTTACGGCAAATCATGTGTTTTTCAATTAACTAATTAGTCAAAAAGATATCTACAAACTGTCAAATTCACCAAATACTTCTTTATTATATTGATCAGCTAAAAGAAATCAGAACATCACATTCGATCATATTTTTGTTGTTACTGTTTGTATCCACTATTGCCTTGCCTTGAGTGTAAAGGTGGGTATTTGAGTCCTTAGATTTCACAAGTTTTATAAGCATAATGTTTGCTTTCGATGTTAAATGACGAATAGACTCTTTAGGCCCATTAAGATATACCGATGCTGGAGCATGGGCCAGTAACACGTGAGAAGACTTCTTCAAAACATGTAAAGACAAGGGTCAAACACTAATGTTTAGGGTCAGAAACTCGGAATATTTTAACTGTTATCTCAAATGAATTGAGATAAGAAAATCAGACTATTATCATTATTTCCTCTTTACACACATAACAGTCACAGGTACTACAATTTGTCCAAAAAAACCGATTATGTAGTCAAATATTCCTCTATATGGTCAAAAACTCTCTTCCGCAAAGTTTTGAATCTTTTGCAATAGAATTAACCTTAAAAAGAAAAGTCCACAAATGCAGGTAAATCATGTAGAAAAAGAAAAATAATAACCAGACGATATGTACCGTAATAAACACTAGTATAGCAAAACTTTTACTCTTTATTTACCAAAAAAACAAACTTTTACTGTTTTTAATCAAATTTTGTGCTCTATTATAGTATTTCTTTTACCAAACGTAGAGGCATGCTCCTAGCCCCTAGGCTCTTTGAAACACGATATCCCATTTTATTGTTTTTTTTTAATATAATTAAATCGTATTTAAAAGCCTGGAAAATTAATCAACTATTATCATATAATTCTTAAAAACTTACAAAGGAAACTTTAATTTTGTGCAAAGGAAAGAAAATCCAATATTTTATCAAAATGATCAGACCTAATTAACAATAATGATAAGAGAAACATTTGTAAGCAACTCACTAATCACCTTGTTTCTTTCCAAATAAAACTTTTTGATTTAGTGTCTATCTTAACTTTAAAACCAAAAAAGTTCCTATATAATACAATCATACAAAACATTGTGTCACTCTACTAATTGATAATAATTTACTTGTTGTCGGATTGCAAAGACAGGTCATATTCTGGTAATTAAACAAATGGAGTATGAATGATTTACATGTGGATTTTGGTTAGTACTAATCTCCACAATATAATTATAAACCTATCCATTATCCATACATTAATTTCCTTTTTTTTTTCCTTCAATACCAAATTTTTATTTGAAAAAAAAATACAGTAAATTAGAAAAAAATGTTAAAATAAATAAACAGAGACATAATTGGACTTTTATTAGACCTTTCAAAATTCGGCGTCAAGAATAAAGTAAAAACCTTTCAAATATTCAAAGTCTCATCAGACTCATTCTTCAAGAAAGACTCATCTCTCTCTCATCTCTCTCTCTTTCTCTCTATGAAGAAGCTTTGCCGGAAAGGAACCGTTCACCCGTCGCCGGCGGTAACTAAACCCGACGACGACCAGTTTCTCTCTCTCCTCCCCGTAGCTATCCTCTCTCTCGTGGCAGCTCTCTCCGCTGAAGACCGTGAAGTTCTTGCTTACCTCATCTCAAACTCCGGCGACTCATCAAATCGTATCTCTCGTGTCAAGAAATCAACCAAAGAAGACAATAACAATCATCACTCTCCTTTATTCCTCTGTGATTGTTTTAGCTGCTACACGAGTTACTGGGTCAGATGGGACACGTCACCGAATCGCAAAGTCATTCACGAGATCATCGATGCGTACGAAGATAGTTTGGAGGTTAAGAAGAAGAAGAAAGATCGGAGATCAAAGCGATCGTCGGGAAAAGGTTCGGTTCGAGTTGACTCGGTTGGAACGAGTCGACTCAGTGAGTTGGGTTCGAGTTCGACCGAGTTTGGTGGTGGTGACTCGGCGGAGGAAGGAAATTGCGGTGGTGGTGAAGAGGCGGAGAAGGAGGAGAAAGGCTCCGTTGGGAAGGTTTTGAGTTTTATTGGTCAGAAATTTTTGGGGGTTTGGGGCTAATTAAGGAAATTTCCAAACATTTTGCAGGAAAAAATGACGAAATTTTCAAATATAATAAGTTTATTATTTGTAAAATTTTATTTCTGGCTCAAGTTTTTTTCCAGAAATTTTCATTTTCGTCTTTTCTTTTGCATTTTCTTAAATTTTATTTTTTCCTTACTTCGTGTAATATAGTACTAGATGTTTTGCTTACCCTGTACTTTTATAAGTTTAAGTCACTGTATTATAACACCTAAATAAAATAAATGTGTATCATAGGAAATAAATTGCACTCTTTATAAAGTTTCCATGCTTTACACTTTCTGATTGGCTCTGATCGATGATATCATGGAATCGTAAAAGTGAAAAAAAAACAACAACTATAGAATCACGAAAACAAGAAAAGAATACTTTCAAAAATCAAGGATCACTTTTACCGTCCATCTTTTCATGAGTTACCATGATTTACTCTTTAGCACATAATTGCATATTGTACTAATTAACGCACATAGTACACTAGTTACGTGTATATAATCTCTTGATTAAAATTGTTTACTATGTGTTCGGTACGTATAAAATCAATCGAACGGTTGATTCGTTATTGAGTGTTTTTCGGAAAACATCGTTGTTGCTAAAGTTTTGGTAAGCACGGACTAGTGGCTTGACAGTGGAGACTGGATAGCATATATAACTTCATAACTCGTATATATGGTTGGGATTGCAATCCCATCTTTTGGCTTCCTAGTTATTAATTCTACACATCAACATTTGAAATTTTAGTATTTAAATGTAAAATAGTAAATATTACAAAGTAATGATCCTCTTCTTTTTTTTTTTTTTTTTTTTTTTTTAAAACCAAAAAAAAAAAANCACAAAGTAATAATCCCTACATAGCAAAGGTTTCGTTAAATCCATCATCATAATATTAAATGATAGACTTACCAACCAAAAACAGTAAAGAATGTCAAAAGAAAAATATTAAATAATATAAAGTCATATCAATTATGAGTTAGGCTATATATAATATAATGTAAAACCATATAAATTAATGTGTGTTCAGGCTACATATATAATCACGTACATATATATATACAACAATAGCTTATCGCATGTCCAAATATCAATATCTGGTGTGCCGCGCACCACCACCAACAAACACTTTTATGCTTCCCATGAACATAAATTGGTACGATTACGTTTAATACATCTCCAATCTATTTGGAATTTTATATCTGAATTGTTAAGCTTACAATTACTAATCACTTCTTAAATCGCATTTTGGATATTTTAATGGACGAGTTCAAGATTGTTCGTTACATATCATACGATTATATATATATTGCATAGAGATTCGGTCGAATGCTTTACCAATATACAAATACAATGAATTGGTACTTTAATCCTAGAAATGAGCATATTCCGACATTGGGTTTCACGAATATAATACATAAAGAAGAGACAATATGGCTCTTGTCTCGGTGTAACACTTTACCTCCAGTCACATTCCTCGGCATAAAAGGATGATTTATACTGTAGTACTGTATGTGAATACTTTTCATTCATTTGTACTGTAAAAAAATAGTAAGATTGTTATAAATAATACTATTAGTTCTATAAGACTGTGGAACTGATAAACAATATCACTATCGACTCGTTGTCCGTGTTAATAACATTCTATTATCAAATTTGTTTGCCCAATAATAATTAGGTAAAATAAAACTAAAAGTAATCTTTTTAACCAATCCAAACCGAATTTAGGTTCAGTTTGGTTTTTCAGATACGTTTTTTGTTTATCTTTAGTATCGTTAGTGTTTAGTGTAGTGTTATAACTTAAGATAGAAAAAAATGTTTGTCACGGCATGAGACGTGTTTGAAAGGCTTTCTTAGTTTCTATGTCGTACAAATTACAAAAGTCAATCCGTTGTCCTTGACTCCTTGACTCCGTCGTGTTTTTGGTCATCACGAGCATCTTGAGATTTTTTTAATTTTATTCATAAAGCATCTTGCAGTTTGTACATTTATCACCTGAAATATTTTTCTTTAGCGAAAACTTTTGTTAAAGAGTCGTGGAACACATCAATTTTTTGTTTGTTTGTTTGTATACACCAGCTTCAGTTATCTTGAACTAGAGCATGTAATCTTTGAATCTGTAACAAATTTGGCAAAACAAATTTGGCAAAACAAATTTGGATTTGTTTTCTTGGCAAAAGATTTATATATTTGGGTGAAGTATTCTGGAGGACGTCATGTCCGTCTTAATTTGGACATGATCTTATATTCGCCAAATAGAAATCGTTCCTATTACAAAGTTTTATGTAATACTATATCTGAAAAGTCAACCCTTCTTTCGGACCATAAAAAGGGCCAAATGTGAGAATATAGATTTTGAAACTCTTATGCGCTAGCTATAACAATTAAGAAAATGGTAGAAAACAATGTTTATCGCTCAATGTTCTTCTCTCTAACTTATTTTCTCACCAACGAACCACTAAGAATTGCTAAAAATTATTGGCGTTAATAAAGTTAAATCACCCATACGAGCTACCATCACTAGGGAATAGAGATGAATATTAAATAATCATAAGCCTAAAAAGAGTGTTGACAAAAGGGATTAACAATTATTCCTTAAATTTTCACCACAAAAACAAGAAAAAATAATAGTATAAATTAACATCAAACCAAAAAAATAATAAATAAAATATATGATTAGGTAAGGTTAGTTAAAACTTATGTGCTTGTTACTAAGAATCTTTAGACTATCTTCTCCCTCAGTTAAGAAAAACTTCCTTTGGTAGGTATCTATTATTATCATCATCACTTCACAATCAGTCGAGTTTCATATTATTTAATCAACGCTAAATCAATAATAAAACTATAAAAGGATTTGAGGTGATATAGGTCGTGCTTACGTAGTGAACTCTCATGCATATCGTTTAGAACTTATCTTTTTATAGCGTCTATGTTTGAAAGATAATGTTGAAAGTGCGAGTGAGGCAAATAAAAGTGCAGAAAATAA
>OVAQ01001590.1:4391-16927 GCA_900406345.1 Erysimum cheiri
CAGTCACATAATATATTGTGATTGAGGTTTGACGTAATCCTTGATGGGAGACATATTTGTCTTCTTGGTAGTAGAAGTGAAAATCAGTGGTTGGAATCGAAGTAGGTTTCACAAGTGCGAAGCTTTTGTTTTGTTTTGGTATTTCTAATTTGGATTCAAACCGTTGTTGGTTCATCAAAATGGTGAGATCACCTGTGGACGTGAATCCACTCAAGGCTTCGTTTGGTTACACTTACTGACTTACACGGTAAGTTCGAAAGCAAATGACAAACAGAATTGAGAGTGCGATAGGTGGAATTTTATATTTAAATAACGAGATGGTAACTGTTATATATCCAATGCCAAAATCTGGTTCATATACTGATTTCGAAAAGACAAGACCGCATGGTTGTTCTAGTAGATCTACCAGTCCGGGAAAACATACCGTAAAGAAAACTGATCCTGCACATGTCTTTTAGCTTGAACCATGGAAGAGTCTTTAGGCGGCCGATTGAACTGCTCTCTCGAAGTTATCTTCGGCTGATGATACACGCTTCACAAGTGCGTGTTCAGGGTGTGATAGTTTCAGCTGGCTGCAAAAAGGATAGGAGAGATACAAATGCATTCAACAAATGAGACTAACCAATGTTTCCATTACTCTCAACTAACTTCTCAGTGAGTTCTAGACTTCTAGGGATTGAATTTGAGCCAAAGGGCACCTTATATGTGAGTAGATAATGAAAATTTACCTTAGGTAGCGTGAAGATGATTTCCCAACATGAAGACTGCACACAACAAGGTTTGCTAGAGTTTCTGGGTCTTTTGCATCCTGCAATCACCACAAATTAGTGCAGTGTGAGTTGTTAAACGACGTCCCTAGTTACATGTGATTCCCAAAAATGCGTATGAGCAGGAAAAAGATTTAAGGAACGCATGCATAATTTTTAGTTACCTTGTTGAGTGCCTCAAGTAGTAGCATTTCAGCTTCATCAAAGTTACCCATTTGCATACAGCAAACAGCTTTGCCATTCAATATCAAGCATGTCATTGGGTACTTCTCAGAGAAATCCTGGAAAATGAGATAAGCTTCTTGTATCTTCGAACCACCCTGAAATTATAGGACTTGTTTACTATAAGAAAGAAAAACAGAGCTCTTTATAGAATATGCCAAAACAGTTGAAAATTTCGCATTATACCACTGCCAGGTTCAACCAAGCGCTAGCAAGTTGAGTGAGAGTGTGGTCTTCGTCAATCTGTTGCATCACTCTAAGCTGCTTCTCAGCATAATCTGATCTATGCATCTTAATGAATATCTGAACATTCAAGGCATGCCTAGAAACACAGGAGCAATGAGCAATCTAAGAACATGTAAATAATACAACCACTCTCATCACAGGTTACATACTCAATTCACCAAAGAAAATCGAAAAATCTTACAAATCCATAGTTCCTCCAGCGTGAGTGTGCTTCAGAGATTCATTATAGTCTTCCTCGTGCATGAAAATGATACCAGCGATCAACCGCAAAGTAGCATTGTTTCCTATAGTGGAATCTGCCAACCATTCATTCAAGCTTGAAATGGTTGACTCCTGAGCCAAGAACAATCGGTCCATGTCAGGATTCAAATTTCTTTGCAAATCAAAGCCGGATTGAGAATGAAGACGCATATTCCGAATTACCTTATTTTGAGGACTCGATAGATACATAGCGAGGAGTTTGACTGCCTGTAATGGAGTAGCGGCTGCTTCATCGATCTCATTGATGACAAGCTTAGAACACCAAAATTCGAAGAACAGATCAGAACAAAACGAGATCGAATCTAAAGAAGAAGACGATATCGAGAAGAGTAGAGAGGTGGGTAGAGAAACCTGATAGCTACCGAGGGCGATGTAAGAGCGGAAGACGAGGCAGTCACGTTCAACGGCATCTTCCGGCGAGAGGTTAGGGATCTCGCTGTTGTTGATCGCTGTTTGATAAGCTCCCAAATATAAATTGTTTCTCAGGTTGAAGAGGTGATCTGGTCCTGCTCCCATGGCTGCCATTGCTTCTTCTTCTTCTTCTTCTTCCTGGAGATCTCACAGATTCGCGTTCCAAACCAACAAAAAAATTGAGAGAACAGAGAAAAACAAACTGAAGTAAAACGGGTTAATAACCATTTAACCCCTTAAATTACAAATCATATGCATAAGAACCCCGTTTCTTTTGAATTGTAAAGTCGACACCCTGGATTTGATTTGGGCCTCATGGGGCAAATTCATGGGCTTATATTTAGTGTTATGAGCTTTGGTCTGTCTATTTTTTTCGATCTTAAACAAATTATTTTTAAGCATATCATGGCTACAGGCTACTCAAATCATTACTAGACGTGGTTGAGTTGAGAGTACTGTCTGGTTGAACGAGAGCTATGCCTAAATATATTTTAGATCATATTGTTCAACTTATTTTATATAGCTAAATGTACGTAATTCCAATGAAAAAATCATGTTATAATATATATGATTAAGAGGATGACTATTGTTTTTTCTATGAACTTAGGGAGCACTTAAAGGGAATGGTCGATTTTACGTAAAGTCAATATTCATTTCACATGTGCAAAGAAGTCCACGTGCTACACAACCCAATAACATTAATCAATATAATTGATCACAAAAATATTAACCTGCACTGTTAAAATAATTTGCAGAGGTGAAGAAGATCTTGCTATTCTCAATGCATATGGTTTGTATTTGTATTACAATCATGAATCATAGTATAAGATGTGTTACGGCCAGTCAAATATAGATATTAATTACATGCACCTTTTTAATGTAAAATGTTTCTACTTGGAATAAGCTCCTTCAATTTTCTTACTTCATGAAAAAAATTATTTTAGTTTAATAATACTAGTTTACGATTACTAATCCCTAGTCCAGAGGCCTGCTTACTTCTATGTATACTGAATCAGATGTTTCAAATGCTTTGAGTTAAATATTGATTGTATCTAAACATACGTTTCCAATCTAAAACACATGTTTCGTGGTTACCAATCAAATCTCTGTTTATCTTTTTTTTGTCAATAAATTCTTATTTTGTTTTGTAAATTATTGGATAATAGGTATTATTACTACTATTATTATTATTGAATCTTTTTAACATGCGTCACCGTAGAACGAGGGAGGCATGACTTATTTTGTTTTACTTTTTGCACCGTATGGTCTAACAATTGTAATAAACAATATATAAGTCCCTCGTTTCATATAATTAAATGAATCTGTGTGCCATTAGAGACGAGGCCTGCTTCATATCATATGGGATTATGGGTCATGATTGTTTTTTTTCTTCTCCTTTTTCTAATTTGATAAAATATCTAAATAAACTGAAGGGCCGGGAAGTGAGAACTACAGTCTACATTTTAAAAAGCGTTGAAAAAGAAAATTTTGACTTACATTTTATTTTATGTTTTGTAGAGAAAGAAAAACATATAGAGAAGATATATAGGAATGAAATTAAAAAAACATGTCTAAACTTTTCTTTACAAAAACTTTTTAATCAATCATTATTTTCCTCCAAATGGATCATGCACCGATTAAAGCATGGTATAATGTGCAGTATTTTTTACTTTAAACTTTAGTTCTTGGTGACGGTTTTAACTCTTAATTAGTCCACACATGACACATTTATAAACTTGATCCAACGTCCAAGTTTTCCGAAGGAAGTGATATATTGTGTTTATTTGTGGGTAACTCGTAATGCATAAATCTGAGTGTATATTAAATTATTAATAGGTCGATTTTGTAACTGTTTAATACACACAAATTGAATCGATATGTAATTTGATAATGTTTAAAAGGAAAAAATATGGGATAAAAGATAGTAGTAGTGATGAGGTTGTAATGCACGAACGTGGATCTAAGTGTTTGTCATGAAGCCGACCAATTTATTTACATTCCTAATCTAGGCATTGTGATAGTTTTTTTTTTTTTTTTTTTTTTTTTTTTTTTAAAAAAAAANAGAAATGTTAATTTTTGTTTTTTTTGGGGGAGAGGTGGGAGGGATTAATTTCCTTTTTAAGTTTTCTATTTATCTCCAAACATATATATATATATCAGTATACCAACCTAGATAACAACCATCATGAACGTCTCCTTTTTCTCGTCATCTTCTTTTCTTTGAAGGCTTGAAGCAGATAAATTTAATTTTTTTCTATGAAGCATTCTTATATGACCGGTGTGGTTATTTTATTTTACAATTGTTTTTGGTAATGATATGATGATCCTCGAGATAATTAAATGCGGTGACAAAAAGTAACTAGTGAGAAAAAAAAAAAAGTTTCAAAAATTAGACCTTATGAAACATTTCATGCACGCAGGTTTATATTTTTTTCTTAACAATATATATCTGCTAGTGTAAATGCATAAGATTTGAATCTAGTGACACAATGATAACATTAACACAAACTAGTTCATTACACATTTACATGTCCTGATCGAGAGGGACTTATGTTCAGTGTGTGTACATATTATATTTATGTATAGAATAGGAATCTATACAAATGATTATCTTATTATATCTCAAGCCGTTAAGAAATGGGTTATTTTAATTTGACCAATAATATTCTAGCTAGCAGCTAGTTTAGAAACTTTAATTTAATCAAAACACAAAAATGTTTGTTGTTAACCAGCTAGCCAACAAAAAAATAACCAAGTAGGTGAGTTACAATTTTATATAGTATGAGCATTAATTCCAAGAATAATTATGAATTAGATTATAAATATATTAACTAATTTATTAAATCCAACATGCATAAAAACACATGCTAATACCATGTGAGGAATTTATTACCCATGATACAACTCTCATGCTTCAGTTTATTTTAAATCGGTACCATACATGAAAATTCAAATATATGTGATGGACATACATGTTATCAAGAAATTTGGTGTAAATAGTACATTAAAAATGTAAAGGAGTAGTATATAAATATATAGTTGGCGACAATATGGCAAATCCAGAATGAGATAACTGCAAACGTATAATTAGTTGGCACCAATATTAAATCAATCTACAGCCATACACCAACTGAGAACTGTTGTTCTTTTTAAAAGAAACCAACTGAGATTTGAATAAACTATAAATTATAAATTGTGTTCGTATATTCTGAAGAGTCGTTATTTTACTAGTCTCGGCGACTTACATTACATCAAGAATTTGATGTAAACAATTATATATTTGTGTTATAAGATTTTTTAATTTTGAGAAAAAAAAAGGTGAAAAAGGATTGTTTAATTAGGCTATATGTCTTTTAGAGAAAAGGGAGAGAATGACGAGAAATCAGCTTTTTGTCTTGTTTTAGCTTATGTTTGTTTCTAAGTGACATTTTTCTACTATGGCCGAGTACCTATGTACTAATTAATTAATTATTCAATAAACAATTAGGTATTATACTTTTTCATAATAACTAACAGTATTAGATTCATTTTGAAGGTAGTGAAATATAGTATTAAAATATAATTTGTCATTTACGATTCTGACAGGAATTTCTCGTCGTCTTTCGTCTTTCCGCAGTGTTATAATATACATCCAAACTAATGATTTCTTCTTGATTAGTTATCCCATAATCCTCTGCAAATTTTGATTTAAAAAATGAATTTAGTTATGGGGCATATAATATTGAATATTCACTAAAGCAGCTTTTCGTTTCTTTTTTTTAAGAACTAAGGGTCTGAATGGTAACTGCATTTTGCGGTGCGGGAGAAGTGCGGTGCGATTCAAATAGTAACGAAAATATATACATACATATGTATATGTAGAGATTTTGACACTGTTACAGTACTGTTGCGGTGCGGTTTTAGGTGCGGAATCGTTCACCATTCATGGCCTAAAACTGCTTTTTTCTTGTTACTTTTAAGTACCAAATGACCAGCTAAATTAAAAGTCAGCGGTAGTTGACTTGTTATGTTCCATTTCTTAAGATAAACGAAAGAAATTGCACCACATTAATGTTAGAAAAAGAAAATTGGACCATAGATCAACTGATGAAGTCAATTGTAAACCATTAATACATAACACAATTTATTCTATATGACGATTGCAGACAAAATTTTCATAAAAGAAATTCTCATATCATTCACTTTTATAAGAAAAATACTTATATCAACAATTGGAATAAATAAACAAATATACAGGCAAAAAGAATTTTTAGTAATCAAGACAACATCAAAATGTATTTCAAAATCTTTACGTGGCGCAATAACATTTGGTTGAAAATGAAACGTACGCCGAGAAATGCGGCTGTTTGCCGATCTCTTTACTTCCCAATCACTTGTTTTTTGTTTCCAAGTGCAGCTTCTCATTATGCCCTTTCACATTATATGATATACTAATATAAGATAAAAGTACAAGACTTGGCCGTATATATCTCGATCCATGAATTTCTAAAGTCTTGTACTTTTAAACTAGTATATCACTTCACCTCCTTAAGATACTTAATTGTTATTAACTGGTTCATTATATAAAGAGTACATAATCTGATCTCCTCTCTCTCTCTCTCTAACATATGGAGAAGTTGTCGAAGATATTCTCATTCTGAAAAGTCAGCGTCTCTTTCTCGTTTCATCAACCATTCTCCTTCTTCGTCATCTTCTTTTTTCCCAAGAAATTCACATATTTTCCCAGGAAAAAATATCCAACATCACTGATCGATCCTTTTTTCGAAATATCCACAAAACGATCGAGAATTATAATCATACTTCTTTCCCTGATCCCCAATCTTTTTTATCTAATTCCTATACTTTTTGAAAAGTTTATAAACTGTGTATATATATCGTATACACACAAACAAATATACGCACCATACAGATATATTATGTGCAGCGTCTTTGAGTTACTAAACATGGACAACTTCCAAGGAGACCTAACAGACGTCGTACGAGGAATCGGATCAGGACACGTGTCATCATCTCCTGGGCCACCGGAAGGTCCATCTCCGAGCAACTTGTCTCCGCCGCCAACGTCAGATCCCCACGTGAATTTCCCAATATCCACGGCTGCTCCTGCCAGCTGTCACATAAATCCCTTCGGCGACCCGTTCGTAAGCATGACAGACCCTCTCCTCCACCTCACGGCCAACCCCGGCTACTTATCCGGGGCCGGAGATAACAAAAGTAACAACACTTTTGCAGCAGTTTTTCCAAAGGGTTTCGAGGATGGTCATGTTGAGAGTCAATGCAGTGTCTTCCCAAGAATCCGGATCTCGCAAACTAACATCATCCACGATGCCTCCACCTGTAATTCACCGGCCATAGCCGTCTCTGCCGCCGCAGCTTCGTCGTGGGGGATGATCAACGTTGATACCACCAACAGTCCAAGAAACTGTTTACTTGTCGATAATAATAACAACACGTCATCATCCTCACAGATTCAGATCTCTTCTTCCCCTCGGAATCTTAGCATAAAGAGAAGGTAATTTATTAAAATTCGATCTACGTGATTTAATTATCATTTTTTCTTTCTTGATTAAACGAGGTCATTTAATGTTAACTTCATGATAAATATAAGAACACCATGTGATTAATTAACTATTTTATCTTTCGAAATTTCATTTTTTTAGCTATATACAGTACGTAACGACAACCAATTTTTTTCATATGTTCATATATATTTAAAAACTTTATTAGGCTACTCACAAAAGTTACACCTTTTTGAAAAGAAAAAAAATATATGCTAAAGAAAATTAATTACAATGAAACGCTATTTATTCCTTAAAACCAGTTCTCAGTATTTATATCTTTTTATTCTTTATGAAACAGACGAGATAATGAAACTAGGGTTTCGTTTTGTTATGAAAATTTCCGAAGTCTTTCATTTGTTACTTTTCGTTGTTCACTTATTAAATTCTGTTTGCTTTCGCTAAACATCTTTTTTCCATTTTTAATAAAAAAAAAAAAAATCATTTACTTTTAGATGATTTTGATTAAATGCAAACTTTTACTTAAAATTTTAAAAAGAGTCTATACTCTATACATATGAATTGTAAACATCATAAACAAAATGTACATTAATTTACTACGATGCCATCATATCTCTACCCGAACTCATCATGTCTCACACTAATTAACATTGATCACAAAATNACACGCATACTTACATGGGTCTCGATATATTCATGATGGATGCAGGAAGAGCCAGTCAAAGAAAGTGGTGTGCATACCGGCTCCAGCCGCCATGAACAGCCGGTCTAGTGGAGAAGTTGTTCCGTCTGATTTATGGGCTTGGCGAAAGTACGGTCAAAAACCCATCAAAGGTTCTCCTTATCCAAGGTACATATACATATATATATATAAACACATATACATATACTCATGTATTTCTATATAGATAACCCCACCCTATGTCCGTGATATTATAAACCTGATATATATAGAGATTCAGAAGTTATTTCAATAGTAAAGGTTTGTAACAACATCAAAATCACTATTTTAAATACAAATGTTAATGATAGTTGGTTGTACTGTGCCCCTACTTTGACCCCCTTTGAGAGGGATGATTTCTGCTGTGTTTTGGTATATCAACCGCCTAATTCCGGGATTAAGGAGGTGTACGAATTAATTTTAACCCCATCTTTGAGGTTATAAAAAAATTACTTGGAAAAGTGAATTTTCGTAAGAAAAACAGTACACTTTGTTTTTGGTTAACCATTAAAAAAAGAATTCACACATGTAAGTAGAATCTGCAGCTTTGTTTTTTCCTTCACAAACAATATTGAAGGTGCAATCATTAATTAGCATGGAACTATGAAGTATAAAGGTTCATTCAACTTTCTACGGCGCACACTAAGCCTTTTAAATTCCTTGTTGTGACATCTGATGCAAACTTATCTTATAGTAATCATTATATATATTCCATCGGAAAAGCTACGATATATCATTAGGATTTTCTGTTATTCCTTTGATTAAATGGGTTGTTTTCTTATTTGTTACACACATGTATAATTAAATTAATTATGGTTGATTAATTCTTTTATGGTTATTTGAATGATTCATTAATTATTGTTTCTCAGGGGTTACTACAGATGTAGCAGCTCAAAAGGTTGTTCAGCTAGGAAACAAGTCGAACGTAGTCGCACCGATCCAAACATGTTAGTCATTACTTACACCTCCGAGCATAACCATCCATGGCCCACTCAACGCAATGCTCTCGCCGGCTCCACTCGCTCATCTTCCACCTCCTCTTCAAACCCTTCTTCCAAATCCTCAACCGCAGCCGCAACTACTTCTCCCTCATCCAGAGTCTCTCAAAACAACAATAACAAAGACGAACACAATAAGTCCCACTTGCCTTCCTCATCCACACCTCCTCTTTATGCGACCGCGGCGATTAAGGAGGAGAACGTGGAGGAACGTCAGGAAAATATGGAGTTCGATAATGACGTTGAAGATACCTATAGACCGGAGATGCTGCCAGAGTTCCAACATCAGCCGGAGGATTTTTTCGCCGATCTCGACGAGCTTGAGGGAGATTCTTTGACTATGTTGCTCTCTCACAGTAGCGGCGGATGCAACATGGAGAACAAAACGACCATTCCCGACGTGTTTAGCGATTTCTTTGACGACGACGACTCCTCAAGGTCGTTATAAATGTTATTATGTATACATAGAAATAAATTATTCATATAATTCATGTAATTAGATGACGGTATTTGTCACGCATACAACGATCACCTAGTAGATAATGGAGGTTATTCTCGTCATTTATTATTCATTTTTTTGGATGGGATTCATCTGAAGTTTAAACTTTAAACAAAAACTCCTTTGTCTTTTTGCGAGTTTATATGCTTTTTTTTGTTTTTCCCTTCTATAAGGCTTTTATAAAATCAAGTGGTCAAAACTATTTTTTTTTCCTATAACTTTCCAAAGCCAGACTAATTTTCGAAACTTATAAAAACCGAAGATTTTTATCATTTAAGCCTTCACATTTCACAATAAACTGACATAGTTGAAATTGCAATGGAGAGATTGAAAAACTAGTTTTTGTTACAAGCCATTCTAACTAAATACAATAAACTCAAATTCAAGAGGTGGTCAGAGCTTATTTGCATCTTGTGAAGACAGTTAATGTAGTTCTTCGGGCCATTTAACCAATTTGCTCTAATTCAAATCATTAATAGGATTGTATATTTGTATGGTACGACGATAGATATACATACATTATGTGTATAAATGTGTGCTACTGGGATACCAAGAGAAGTGGGGCTAAGGAATATTGGTGGATGGGACACAAAGCCAAGACGTCCCTATTCACAGTTTTAACTTTTAAGTAGCATGACTCTCCATACTAATCATAAATTTAAATATGAATTTTATTTCAAACATTATTTATTTATTTAATTTTTAAGTTGTGAAGATATTGCCTTCTTATTTCCTTTTTTAAAATATGTTTTGGAGAGGAAGGAATGATTGGGGAACAATCTCTAAAAAATTAGATTGGATCTTTTAAATTTTAAAAAATAAACTATATTGTTTAGACTTAGGAATATTGATTTATGTTTTATCAAGATTTATAGTTTACAGCTTCAAAATAGAATTTAAATTTTAGATTATTTTAATAACTACTAAAATCTAAACTATTTTCTTAACTTTGATTAAAAAATTGGACTTTTTTTTTTTGGTGCACCATTAAAAATTTAGACTATTCTTTCTTATTTCTTTAACAAAGGATCTCCACATTCTTTGACTTTACCCTTTCTTTTTCTGTGCATTTAATTTATATAGATCAGTCATAGGTAGAGATTTGTTAATGAACATTTCGATTCAATTTTCTTCCACGGATGGAGTTATGTCGTTACGATTATAAGAGCTACGCAAACTAACTAGGTCTATATTTAACATTAAAAGTTAAAACCAAAAAAATTTAACTCAAGTAACGAGCTCTATATTATGATCGAAAATATCAATGAATATAGATATCTATAAATTTAATAAACAGTTAATGATGGTGAGAATAATTTCTCTTTCTGAAAATTGCATGTGGATGATCTCGGAAGGCAAGAAGAAAACCCTAGTTTCGTGGCTTTTCTTACGGGCTGAATTAAATGAGAATCCCGTAATAATAGTTGTTAATTTGATATAATAATGTCTTTATTCATCCCGACTGAATTGTACGATTCCTATGATGTTTGTGGTATATAAATTATATGAGAAACTGTTAAAATTTGCATCATAAGAGCCGTAACTTAGTACATATCAGGTTTTATTTACGTAATTTACAGATTAAAAATGTTACTTTGGGTTTAGTTTTTCTAAAAAAATTAAAGACTTCTCCACTTCGTTTATTGATTTCTTACCTATCACGACCTTTTTTAACTCTACTGTCACGGCTAGCGTTTACCGTTAACTGAATTCATTTGTAGTTTCGTGGCATGTTTCTATGAAATTTAAAATTAATTAAATAAAACTGTACCATACATACTTTAGTTTGCCTAACTTAAATAACTATCAAACATTAAATAAAGGACCGGTAGGGTTAAAATGATTATATATGGGATTACGAGACTGTGTGGGATCTCAACTTTTGATCAAAATCATTCTGGAAATAGTGACATTAAGTTTTGTCAAATCCATCGGATTCTGATTGATAGAAAGAAAAGTTGCATCACAAGTTATTTGAAATTATTTTCTAAGGAAAGTGTTTGATTTGATGAGAGGGATGGAGAAAAAGAACAGTCGAATATTACACGTTTAATTATCATAATTTTTCCTTTTCTATGGTTTTTGCTATCTCACGATGGGACAATAGAACGAGAGGCCAATATGAACTTAGACGAAGATTTTGGTGGGCAAATAGGCTTATGGATGCTACTATTTGGCGTCACCTTTCTTTAGATTACCGATAGTGTTTACTTTTGTTTTTATTTTGAGTAATAATTATTGGACATTTTTCGGTTATATATGTAAAATAAGGGCAATTCTCTAAAATACCATCATTTTTGTCCTAAAAACTAAAATAATGGTATCTTAAAAAATCCCTCTTAAAATAATGATAACATGACAAAGTATAGTGGTAAGTCCCATCGTTAAGCTTTTTAGACTAGCTTTGTTGTAACCTTAAATCACAATAAGGAGAATAAGGTGATAATGATGGTTTGCTAATAATTTTAGGACTAATCTTCCAAATCGATTAAATACTTACGAAAATTATAATAAAAATATATATATATTTTTTTTTGGTGGAAGAGGGGGACAAAGACCCCCATATTTATTATAACAAAAACAACCAACTACAAACGAATTTTCCGTGTGAGCGCAGTTCCGCGAGAGTCCTCATCCAAAATCGACACAACGTAACTACACTAGGACACGAATCAAATAACAAAACCCCAAGGGGTTGAGAAAAGGCGTAGTTAGCTAACCTGTCCGCGAGCCGGTTAGCCTCTCTATACCCGTGAGAAATTTGGACTATCTCCAGTTCTTTGAAATAAAGCCATAGCACATGTGTACTAGGGGTGACAAGGGATGACTTCCACTTATCCCTTTTTATAATAAAAACTAGATAAGGACCCGCGTATACGCGGGTTTAAAATT